>NQII01006321.1:70815-125864 GCA_002778355.1 Clitarchus hookeri
ATATATATATATATACAGTATGTATCACATAAAACAAGCACCGCAAATATTTCGGAAATGAAAGGTACAGTTGATGTGCTGGTTTCAAAGAAGTGAAGTTTAGACAAGAGATCATAATTGCAACCCAAACACAGATTTCATTAGGTATCAGAATGTGTATTTCTTGAAAAAAGTTAATTTTATTCAAATCGAACAATGCTTATTCACATCACTAAAATAAAACTAGATGAAATTAGAATGTCAGTGGCGTTTTTGCAGGATTTTAGTGCAAGTAGTTTACGTGCTAAATATCTGCAGTTGTCTGCTCCATTTCACTACTCGGTTACTAGGCTATAATGTTCGTATGTTTACTTTTTGTTTTAGCGTCTGTGGTTTTCTTTTGAATGTGCAGGAAAGCACATGTTACATCTTGTACATTTATGTGATTTTACTGTACCATGTATCAGCAATCTCTTAAGAATTACAAAAATGAATAAACCAATTCTGTGAATTCTAAAGAAGGGAAAACCGTCCTTCACAGTTTCTAATAAAAATGAATTCTACCAGTTACAATACAAGCTTCCTGTCTGACTTGTAAACAATACTGCACATGTTGTAGCAATTCAGCAGAAATTTCAGAACAGGCAGCTGTAATAAATGTTTCAATCGGTATATCCTTGAAAACAGTGTCTTTTAGCGTTCCACTAAAAAAAAATTTAAAAGGGTCAGGTCTAATGGTGAACTGTCAGGCCAACGTACAGGTCTCATTCGTCCAATTTAACGATTTTGAAACAATCATTAAAGGCAAGCTTTAGTACGTCTTGCACTATGCGCTGAGCAACCATCACATTGATACTATAGGATACTCCTAGTCTGCAGTGGAATATCTTCTAACGTCTGTGGAGGTTCGTCTGTTGGGAGTTTGATTTATTTTGGGAAACCAGTGTTACTTCTATAAAAAAATGGGCCTGAGAGATTATGGTTCACTATTTGACACCACACATTTACACTCCATGGATGCTGACGTTAGACTTGACGAAGCCAATGGGGACTGTTTACTGACCAATAGTGCATATTTCTACGGTTGCCTTGGACATGATTTGTAAATGTTGCGTCATCACTAAACAAGACACATGGCAAATCTGGTGTATAGTGTCTTATTGCCCATGTTTAAAAGTTAATACTATTCTCAATATTGTTTCCATGTAGCTTTTGATGGAGAGAGACACGATTCGTATGGAACTTATGACGGTGCAGAATTAGTAGTAAACTTGCCTGACTTATGCCACTACCTCTTGCGATTGTACGGGAGCTAACTAGCGGGTTTACAATAGCAGCAGCTAGAGCATTATTTCATCCTCTTCCCCGGTCACTCGTTTGTTTCTATTACGTTTTAGAGGTGTTACTCTTCTAGTTTCCCGTAATTTGTTAAATAAGTTCACAAATAATTGTCGTGATAGTTGATGTCTATTGGGATATCGTTCACCGTTTGCTATACAAAATCGAACATCATTCTTCCCACATTCACCACACACCATGAACATGTCGCTTTTTCAGCATTGGTAAATATCATCTTCCAACAAGTCCTACGTGTATGTAGTACGAACCAACACCAAGTACTGCCAAGGAGGTCCCAATACAATCTTGCAAAGGAAACAGAATGAACAGAAACATACGAAAATCATAGCCTAGTAACCAAGCAGTTAAATGGAGCAGGTATCTGTAGGTATTTAAAATTGTCATATCACGAAAGAACGTAAACTACTTGAACTAGAATCCTGCAAAACACACCATTGATATTCTGATTTCATCTAATTTTATTTTTGTGGTGTGAAAGGTAATTGTTCCATTTGAAAACATACCTTTGTTAAATAAATACACATTCTAATACTAATTAAAATCTGTGTCTGGGTTACAGTAATGAGCACATCAGAACAGGAATAGCACCTTTAATTTCCGATATATTTGCGGTGCAAACTTTAGGTGATTCAACCTGTATATAAAATAGTTGATCGATGCATGTGTATGTATATATGTATGGATAAACGCACATTTGGTTGCACCCCTTTAGATAACTAAAAGTGGAGACCCCTGCCGTCAAGGATTTCATTTCCGCGAAAAACACAAAATAATTTTCTTATTACACTGAAGAGCCAAAAANAAAAAAAAAAAAAAAAAAAAAAAAAAACAGGTACACCTGCCTAATATCGTGTAGGGCCTCCGCGAGAACGCAGAAGTGCCACAAGACGACGTGGCATGAACTCGACAAATTTCTGAAGGTATGCAGGAGGCAATTTACACCATAAATCCTGCAGGGCAGTCCACAAATCCATAGAAGTGCGCGGCAGTAGAGATCTCTTCTGAAATGCACGTTGCAAGGTATCCCAGATATACTCAATAATGTTCATATCTGTTGATTTATGTGGTCAATGGAAGTGTCTAAAATCAGAAGTGTGTTCCTAAGGCTACTCGGTAGGAACTCTCGACGTGTGGGGTGTCGCATTGTCCTGCTGGAATTGTCCACGTCCGTCGGAATGCACAATGGACATGAATGGGTGCAGGTGATCTGACAGGATGCTTACGTATCAGTCACCTGTCATACTCGTATTTAGACGTATCAGGGGTTCCATTTCACGCCAACTGCACACACCCCATACCATGACAGAGCGTCCACCAGCTTGAACAGTCCCCTGTTGACATGTAGGGTCCATGGATTCATTAGGATGTCTCCATACCCGTACACGTCCATCCGCCCGATACAATTGGAAACGAGACTCGTCAGACCAGGCAACATGTTTCCAGTCATCAACATTCCAATGGTTGTGTTGGCAGGCCCAAGTGAGCCATAAAGCTTTATGTCGTGCAGTCAACAACGGTACACGAGTGGGCCTTCAGCTCCAAAAGCCGATATCAATGATGGTCTGTTGAATAGTTGGCACGCTGGCACTTGTTGATGCCCCAGCATTGAAATCTGCGCTAATTTGAGAAAGGGTTGCATGTCTGTCACGTTTAATGATTCTCGTCAGTCGTCGTTTGTCCCGTTCGTTCACGATCTTTTTCCGGCCGCAGCGATGTCGAAAATTTGATGTTTTACCGGATTCCCGATATTCACGGTACACTCGTGAAATGGTCGTACGTGAAAATCCAAATGTTATCGCTACCTCAGAGATGCTATGTCCCATCTCTTCTGCGCCGACTATAATACCACGTCCAAACTCACTTAAATCTAATAACCTGCCATTGTAGCAGCAGTAACCGATCTAGCAACTTTGCCAGACGCTTGTTGTCTTATATAGGCGCTGCCGATTGCATCGCGTTACTCTGATTGGTTCCACACCTCTGGTATTTGCATATGCACGCCTATACCAGTTTTTTTGGCTCTCCAGTGTATTTTTAACATTTGTTCTTTTCTATTACTTGTTATTTGTTTTAAGGGGGCACTTTGGAAAGGCCTTAATAATGTCTTTTTCTTAAGTTGTGTATTCTTCTGTCGTACATAAGAATTAAAATTGCCATTAACGTAACAAATGTTCTTGCACTGATCAATTCTGACTTTAAAGTTTTAGCAATTATGAATATGTTACCAATAAGCAGACTCTTTCTTCAATATTTTTTTAAAACTTAAAAATATAGTTACTATTGTGTTACTGGGAGAATTCTAGTCAATGTTTGCTTTTAAAAATTTCCAAATACATTAACATTTGTTTATAGATGTTTATTTCAAGTGCGCTCTACTAAACGCAAACCTNGGGGCACTTTGGAAAGGCCTTAATAATGTCTTTTTCTTAAGTTGTGTATTCTTCTGTCGTACATAAGAATTAAAAATGCCATTAACGTAACAAATGTTCTTGCACTGATCAATTCTGACTTTAAAGTTTTAGCAATTATGAATATGTTACCAATAAGCAGACTCTTTCTTCAATATTTTTTTAAAACTTAAAAATATAGTTACTATTGTGTTACTGGGAGAATTCTAGTCAATGTTTACTTTTAAAAATTTCCAAATACATTAACATTTGTTTATAGATGTTTATTTCAAGTGCGCTCTACTAAACGCAAACCTACAAAATAACAAATTTTTTGTGCTATTTTTATGTTTACTGAACTAGAAATGCGTCAACATACTTCCATTAGTTCTTTCACTTCAAGATCGGTTTAAATCATTACGTACCTTGTGTTGTCAGACACAAAATAATAAAATAAAATAAAAAATTTGGTGGGCTTCAAACAATAAATTGACACAAAATATACCTGGCTATATATTTAATTTTCTTTTACAGTCGTTTTCAAGATGAGCTGATGGAAATGGGCCTACTATAATTAGGTAATGAAGTTATTAAACCTTGCATTTTACATAGAAACGGCACGTACGAGTTTTCTGAACCTGGAACTTGGTAGTCGGGAGTTAGCGCTCGACCTACCTCGGCACGCGGGTCACCTCTCTTGTTACAATTTGTAAGTATAGTCCATTCGCGGTTACTTTCAACTTTTCCAGACTCCTGCTTAAGTTATCCTTTCAAGATATCCCTCCGCCTCGTGCAAACAAAGCCCAAGTCTAGAAAATTACACCAAAGGGACAACGCACCCCATTTCTGCGCACTCAGTTTAACAATATTTTACACTAGCTGTGCCCGTGACTCTGCTCCCGTTGACTACAGAATTATTGTTTAGGATTTTTTTTTAAAATAAATTATATAAATGAAAATTCGCAGCGGACTCGCAATAAATACACGCACATGCTCGAATGTGATTAGTTTGTTACTAACGACGCGAACCGAGTGAGTGCTGGCCGAGCGCACGCGACTCGTGTTACACTCTCCCCCATCCCTTATCCCCCTCCCCCCGCCCCCGGCGTTGCTCTCCACTTCCGCGTACAGTCAGCCGACTCGCGGAATATTACTTTTTCACAAAATTTTTGATATCTCTTAAAGTATAGGAAGCAGTGGTTTAGACAGCGTGTTGCACGAGAGCGCGCTGGCGGCAAACATTTTTCCGACTTGATTCACTATTATTATCACTGCTTATTCGTTATGTTACTTTACGTAACATAGTATATACTAAAACCTGGTCAGAGAACATAGCTATGAATAAAAATAACACGTAAATCGGATAAGTGGTTCTCGAGTGATAAGCGCACTAACAGACAGACAGAGAGACGTTGAGTTTTATAANATAAGTGGTTCTCGAGTGATAAGCGCACTAACAGACAGACAGAGAGACGTTGAGTTTTATAATATGTATAGATGATAACTATATTTTACTAGACCTTACCAACACACCTATTTTGTTCCTGTTTTTGTTGATAAGAATTCTAAGTGAAATATAACTTACAGATAAAGTATAAGTAATTAACCAATTTAACCAAAAATAAAATAATATTATATAAACAGAAATACAACTAAACACATAACAAATAGGGTTATTTTTCAAAGATGTCATTACAAATGCGTACAGATACTACAAATAGACTATACACCAAAATTAATAACAATAACTGGCATACGCTGTTCATGGTTGACTGAGGATTTTTCAAATCACTGCTTAAAAGTGCAACGTATAAGACCCGATGACTTTATTCTTGTGCCGTTTAAGTAATGCTGTGAAAATGTTAGAAACGTAGATTTGTTTCAAATATGTTTATTATGTATCTAATGTAAATAAAAAGCCAAAATTAAATAAGTTTTGGTGTACACTATTTTGAATGTCACACTTTTAATACGACGCTAATTCCTGGTACTACATAGCAAGCTAATTAGTGTGTTCGTTAAAATTTTTAGAGTCCGAGGAGAAAAGGAATTTTTCTAAGTTTATCTTTAAAGGTACTTAGTTAACCACGATCCAGCTGTAGTCAATACGCCTGTAAAATGTAATATTTCTTTTGCATTAAATGTTTTGCATGTAAAAATGTATTTGAAATTCTATTGTTATGTCGCTACAAAAATCGTGACCATAAATGCACATGACCGTTTGCAGTACTTGCAGTGATGTTGGCAAATAATGATGAATTATGCATGTCGGGGCGTATTGCGAAAAGTGTAATGTTAAAACTTGTGGACCCCAAAATGGGTTTATTCCTGTTTTCTGTCGCAGTGGAACGAATTATACGTTGTAAAAATTTACATGTAATTTCATTAAAAATTATAGTCCACTTAACCTAAATTACTTTGGGTATCCTAAACGTAAAATACACCTAGTTTCTGCACTTAGAAATTGTTTGACGTATCCAGAAGGCTGTTTTCGCATATCGAAGCGGAATTGATTTAAGAGCTTCTGTATGGACATAAAAACCTTTTTGTGATTTTCCTATGTATCAACACAAGTTCTGACACGTAGAGTATTTNGAGCTTCTGTATGGACATAAAAACCTTTTTGTGATTTTCCTATGTATCAACACAAGTTCTGACACGTAGAGTATTCACTAATTCATTATGAATTTTCACTGCGTGAAATGGCGAAGGTATTATTACAGCTGTTGTCCCAGGTGCTAAGTCGACATAGCTTCCTCTTGACTTCATCAGCATACCTATATAGCATCTAGATAGCATAGCGGCTGGAGTAACTGTCTAAGAACTACGGCGCAGTGTTATGGCGGACTAAGGAATCTGCCTGCCCGATGCTTAAATTATTAATGAAATGCGCGAGTAGCAACGCAGTTCCAGCCAGCTGATGATGTATTAATTTGCAGCGGAGCTCACCGCGTCGGCTGCACAGCGCTGCAGAAACACGTTTTGCCGCTGTGGGGACTCTGCAGCCAGCTGATGACGTATTAATTTGCCGCGGAGCTCACCGCGTCGGCTGCACAGCGCTGCAGAAACACGTTTTGCCGCTGTGGGGACTCTGCAGCCAACTGATGACGTATTAATTTGCCGCGGAGCTCACCGCGTCGGCTGCACAGCGCTGCAGAAACACGTTTTGCCGCTGTGGGGACTCTGCAGCCAACTGATGACGTATTAATTTGCCGCGGAGCTCACCGCGTCGGCTGCACAGCGCTGCAGAAACACGTTTTGCCGCTGTGGGGACTCTGCAGCCAACTGATGACGTATTAATTTGCCGCGGAGCTCACCGCGTCGGCTGCACAGCGCTGCAGAAACACGTTTGCCCCTGTGGGGACTTTGCAGCCAGCTGATGACGTATTAATTTGCCGCGGAGCTCACCGCGTCGGCTGCACAGCGCTGCTGAAACACGTTTGCACACTGTGGGGACTCTGCAGCCAACTGATGACGTATTAATTTGCCGCGGAGCTCACCGCGTCGGCTGCACAGCGCTGCAGAAACACGTTTGCCACTGTGGGGACTTTGCAGCCAGCTGATGACGTATTAATTTGCCGCGGAGCTCACCGCGTCGGCTGCACAGCGCTGCAGAAACACGTTTGCCACCTTGGGGTCTCGGTAAGCGCAGCTACTCTTCTCGTCACGCAGCTTGGCTATAATGAGCTCTGTACGTGGCGCACATCCCTTTACGTAAGTGTTGCTACGAGAGCATACATGTCTGTGTGGAAAACGTTGCAATGATAAAGAGGGCCGTTTTCAATAAACCTTCGATAATATAAACTATCACATTTCTAAGTTTACTACTTATGCCACCGTATTTATTTCCAATTATCTGACTCCAAATTTTCAAATGAAAATAGATATCTTATGAGAAATTATTGTCAAGTCTANGAAAATAGATATCTTATGAGAAATTATTGTCAAGTCTAAAGCGCTGTATCCAGAAATTTAAATACTTTAATATGCTAGTTAAACAGTTCAAACTTACGTCAAGTTACATGATTTTGTTTTTGCTGATTCTGGGATCACTTTCACATGTTTTCTTTGCTTTCTGTGAATGTTTTCTACCGCCTACGTCTAACGTTTTTAACGAATAAATTAAAATAATATTTACAATCGAAGTAAATATGATTGAAGTTTAACAGTCCTGCTGAAGACATTTTCTACCTAAAATCAGNAAATAATATTTACAATCGAAGTAAATATGATTGAAGTTTAACAGTCCTGCTGAAGACATTTTCTACCTAAAATCAGGAAAAGTGAGGACCAATAATGATATTCGTAAGTTAAAAAAGAATATCACAGAAGTGTGTCTACGAAACGGATGCGGAATCGTTACGAATTGTGTTTGAATTGCTGTGACAAATACAAATCAAAGCGAATGACTGGAACAGTATCTGCAAAATTACGCCGTGCCAAGAATTAAACACGTAAGCAACCAGGTTGAATGACTAAATTCTGCAGCGAAATACCAATCACACTCTAATTTTCTCCCAAACTAGTATTCCCTTTCGTCAATTTGTATTCAATTTTTTCCCTCCCATCACCCTGAATTCTCTCTTGCACGGTTCTTCGCTGCACATAACACAATTTCAGGACTATCATTAGCCAGGCGTCAGCTAGCTGCGGAAGTTATTTACACCTTCCCGAATAAACGTAAATGTATCGCACGTTTCGACCTTCAAAAAATATATCATTTATATATAAATACTTACATCTTTCTGTATGTATTTTAAAACAATCTATAACTTCAAAAATAATATATAAGGTATTCTAGTTTATTCATGATTAGTTTTCAATTTAGAAACTCACAAAAAATTATGTGTATATCAGTGTAAAATTATTGAAATCCTAATATGTACAGTAGGTTGTTCGAGGTTAATTGAGCACTTCTGACAGATTATCTTGTATCATTCCATTATGTATAAATTTAACATTGCCATGTATACGAACACACTATTTATACGTCAGTCAAACGAAACAGTGAAAATGCTGAAATATAAACATCGTACTAATATGTAAATTATTACTATTATGTGCATAAAACACTGTATTATAGCACAGAATATAAACAGCACACTTTAAATACGGCGTAAATAAATGAAATTACTTTTCCTATATTTCTGCCAAATTGACTGGAGGCATGTCATTAGCGAGTGCGTTAATATATGTGTAGTTCAGAAGAAGGTTTTTTGTCAGAAGTTTATTTGCAGACTACTAAATTAACCGCGAACCAGCTACAAAGTAGACGACAATTTAAGAGTGAAGCCAGCAAACACAGTGTCAAAAAAAAANTAAATTAACCGCGAACCAGCTACAAAGTAGACGACAATTTAAGAGTGAAGCCAGCAAACACAGTGTCAAAAAAAAATTCCATTGCACAGGGTTCCAAACTTTATCGAGATATCGATTTATTATAATAACAACGTATTAAATAANAAAAAAAAATTCCATTGCACAGGGTTCCAAACTTTATCGAGATATCGATTTATTATAATAACAACGTATTAAATAACTTATTTATTCTCAACTCCTAAATACTGTAGTTACCCAATATTTAAAACGAGTTAAATGTAATGGGCGTATTACGACATACTTATCAATCTAGAAAATGAATTCTTAGTTCACTTTCCTAAACGACATTTGTAGCTGAGCTAACATAGGTACCTTTAGAGCATGAGGTTCCGGATTCGAATCAGGGGTAAGCCATTGCCAGTGTTGTCAGATCAATCAACTCAAAATGCATGGAATCCACAAGTTTATTCACACAATTCCGCACACAACCCTAGAATGCTACATTGCCCATAATTATGCATAATTATACTAAACTGTAAAAATTCTACAAGCGATAAATAAATTTGTGCAGCAAACGCAAATTTTTTGAGAACATTTATTAGTTCCTTTACACTCTAAACTTGAAGCAGTGAACATTAAGACGAATCAGTAAAAACCAATGAAAATTGAGCGACTGATGATCAGTGCCAGATAACTAATTAATATTATGGTTTAATTTCACTAATTTATTCGTGATCCCCTTGAATGTCGAGAATTCCACTGCCATATTACTTGTTCCCAGTTCATTTGCTTGATTTGTCAGTCAGCAGTGGCTTATAAACTGACATTAAGTGAATGCTATTTTACTCTGTTGATATCACTGAATAGAGTTTAGAGTGTAAAAATGTAGCTTGAGCTTGTTGCCAATGTTTTACCATTTACGAGCCACAACTTTCTCAAATAACATTTACAGGGAATGCAGGATAGAGATTTACCAATTTATATCAAAAAGTACCACGAGTGCATTTCGCGAGGAAGTCAGCTTTTTGTAAAATTTAATTCGGAGGTGGATATTACATATTAAATCCACAGTCATCTTTTATTCCACAGACAAATTCACACACTAACAGAAATGCCACACATTTTGGCAAGACTGGGTCTCTGTATACGCCATTTTAGACGTAAACACAAGGAGTGTTGCTATATAAAGTAATGGGACTGGGCGCTCCTGAGACTATTGTTTACACCTGTTGTGATGGGGGGAGGGAGGAGAGTGCGAAGCGGATGTACGGTAGGGGTCCTTGATGCTTCCGGAGTAAACAAACTTCAGCGCATCTTTCTAAGTTGTTTCATTTTTCTCTGGGATTTGTTGAATAAAATCTGTTATTTCGTCTTTTCGGAATCATTATTAGCGTTAAAATGTTGTAGCGGGTAAAAAAACCAAATGTCTTGTGAAATAAAAAATAATCTAGTACAAAGTGTTAGAAATTTTTAAAAAGTGTGTAAGATAACGCAGTGTCACTAACACAGTGACAGATTTACAAGACATATTTAGGGAATATCGGTAGGAGGAAGATGGTGGATTTACGGCCCACCCGGTGACTTAAAAAAAAAACATATAAAAAATATAATTGTGAGAAAAGATTGACGTATTGTCCTCCTGATGATCGCTGCTGTATGGTAAACAAAGGGAAAAAAAAATCGCTAAGATAAATTTTGCATAATCACTTGAACTTGACAAAAAAATGCGCAGTTTTTACTGGACGGACAAACGCATACGTGATGATATTCACTACACCTACCACAGCGTCACTTACACTGAGGTGGGAAAGTTATAGGATAGCAATATGCAAATATACAGATGGCAGTACTATAACATACCAAATGTATGAATGAACAGTGCATTGGTTGGGCTTACATTTGTAGTCAAGGGATTCATATGAAAAGGTTTCTGGCGTGATTATGGCCGCACGACGGAAATTAACAGACTTTGAACGCGGAATGGTAGTTGGAGCTAGATGAATGGGACATTCCATTTCGGAAATGGTTAGGGAATTCAACATTCCGAGATCCACAGTGTCAAGAGTGTGCCGATAATACCTAATTTCAGGCATAACCTCCCACCATGGACAACGCAGTGGCCGACCGCCTGCACTTAATGACCGAGACCCACGATATGTGCGCAGAATGGCCAGTGTTAACAGACAAGCAACACTGCGTGAAATAACCGCAGGAATCAATGTGAGCCGTACGACGGACGTGTCCGTTAGGACAGTGCGGGGAACTTTGGCTGTACTGGGCTATGCCAGCAGAAGACCGACTCGAGTGCCTTTTAATAACAGCACGAGATCGCCTGCAGTGC
Organism: Clitarchus hookeri; assembly: GCA_002778355.1. Classification (NCBI taxonomy): domain Eukaryota; kingdom Metazoa; phylum Arthropoda; class Insecta; order Phasmatodea; family Phasmatidae; genus Clitarchus; species Clitarchus hookeri. The sequence continues at coordinate 82,201 of NQII01006321.1, forward strand.
CTTTACTAACAGCACGACATCACCTGCAGTGCCTCTTCTGGACTCGTGACCATATCGGTTGGACCCTAGACGACTGGAAAACCGTGGCTTGGTCAGATGAGTCCCGATTTCAGTTGGTAAGAGATGATGGTAGGGTCCGAGTGTGGCGCAGACCCCCCGAATCCATGGACCTAAGTTGTAAACAAGGAACTGTGCAAGCTGGTGGTGGCTTCATAATGGTGTGGGCTGTTTTTACATGAAATGGACTGGGTCCTCTGGTCCAACTGAACAGAACATTGACTGGAAAGGGTTATGTTCAGCTACTTGGAGACCACTTGCAGCCATTCATGGACTTCATGTACCCAAACAATGATGGAATTTTTATGGATGACAATGCGCCATGTCACCGGGCCACAACTGTTCGCGATTGGTTTGAAGAACATTCTGGACAGTTCCAGCGAAAGATTTGGCCACCAAGATCGCCCGACATGAATCCCATTGAACATTTATGGGACATAATCGAGAAGTGAGTTCGTGCACAAACTCCTGCACCGGCAACACTTTCGCAATAATGGATGTCTATAGAGGCAGCATGGCTCAATTAAAGACGGCCCCTGAAGGTTGCTGAACAACACAGGTACGGTCGTCGAGTTGCTGCACTTCGCCGGGTAAAAGGAGGTCTAACACGATATTAGAAGTTATTCCATTACTTTTGTCGCCTCAGTGTAAACTTATTCCCCAAAGTGAAAATTTTGTTTATAAGGTCATTTGGAAGATATAAAAGGGAAAACAGCAGACTTGTTGACAAAACGCAACTTTTGAAGAGTAGTAGCATTGTAGAGATAGGGGAGAGGTATTATTTTCACGTTGTAATATTTTGGCGACATTAAAACACACTTTTTCTCATCAACTCCTTTCCTCAAAAGAGACTTCTCGTATATCATTCAAAGCGTCTTCCGATTATTTCAAAAGCATGAAATTAGGTAGGTTAAATGGTAACACTAAAAAATAGTATATATATTACTTGTCAGATTACAAACCTCCCACAGTTCGGGTTTCAGGTTTGGTCCGNGTAACACTAAAAAATAGTATATATATTACTTGTCAGATTACAAACCTCCCACAGTTCGGGTTTCAGGTTTGGTCCGTGGCGGGCGGGAATTTTCCGGACAGGGTTTCTCATATAGGGATTGTGACGACACTTTATTAGAATGGAGTTTTCTCGAGGTACTCCTTTTTTCTTTCCCCGAATTCATTCCGCCGCTGCACAACCCTCATCAAATATCAACGCACCAATTTTTGGGATGACTTTCAAATTAAATAATTTTAATTTTTATATAGTATATTTGTGGTTTCATTACACCCATCTACGTCTTGTTGTATTAACATTAGAGTGGCTTATTTTGTGGTTAAATTGAATTTTTACTAATATTTTATCTGTAAATTAAAATATTTCACTTATAAACAATATTAATGAAAACAGGTAGAAAATAGGTGTGTTGATAATGCTTTGTAAGAGATAATTCTTCTGCAAAATATAATTGCACGGAGTGAGCACGAATACGGATGCGTTGTCCCTCTGGTAAAATTTTCTAAACTTGGTTAAGCTTTGTTTGCATGAGGCTAACATCATCCTGCCTTTCTTTAATTTTGGGCTCTGGCTTAAGACGCCTTTCATAAGTAAAAAAGTGACGTTTGTCTCATTACTTCGCAAACTTATAGCAAACATTTGCCGCTTGAATGGGTGCCGAGTTTGCTAGTGACTAGTGTGAATTTTTCACCGTCCACTTTACAAGTCCGATCTAAACGAGCATTAAATTAGTCGCACCGGCATAAGAGCAAAAAATTTTGTGTTTACTTCAACATAAACTTTAACTTCCAATGTGTAATTATTTAGGTAACTGTTAATTCATTTTTAAAACTTAATTTCTGTAATTGCTTTCCAAAGAGTCCGGTTAGAATAGGCAAATTGTGGCATCATGTGACTGCACGACTGTTCTTATATTAACATGTAATATTGGCCTTGCTTGAAATTTAAACAATATTTCCTGAAGAATATTTACGTTTGTTGGAACACACTTTATTATCAGACACTACACCTACATTTCTCCCCTGAACTTCTTATTTGGCAGTGATTAAATAAATTAAAATAATTTTTTGAATAATATTGAGGGAGGTATACATTTTTTAACAGTAATACTTTCATTTTGTCTGTGGAATATTTAGTCTATTATATTGCAATGTAATATTTAACTTTCAGGCATTTGATAACCAAACGTGCCAAAAATATTTTGGTGCGGAACTTTAATATATGTCAAAGATTTTCAGGGACTCAAAAATACTTTGCTTAAGTTGTAATTTACATAATGTACATAAACAAAATTGTGTGAAATATGATTAGAAAACAATTAACTAAATATTGCTCACAACATTTCAAAGAAACTAATTTGTTTACGTAAAGTTGGGACAACATTTTGGCAAATGTCCGTTGTTAATTACTATGTTGCCACATGATCTGATAACACGTTTCCTTAGTAACATGTATCATTTTTGAAATATTTAGAAAAATGACTGAATAGTAAAGAATTTAAAGCCAATACATTTTCTTTTGTACCTATGCAACATTCAAATTAAAAAAAAAAGCATGGTTTCACAATATCATTCACTGAAAGATATTATTATTTCTAGTTATTTATTTTTTCAGTTGTGCTTTAACCGTTGTATTTAAACGTAAATAATTGAAAAAAACAAAAATAAAAAACTGAAAAAAAATCAAGTTCATTTCTTTCAGGGATGATTAATTTTAAATAGCGGCAATTTTATCAAAATTTTTGGAAGAAAATTTCATTAAAGTTTTTTTTTTTTTTAGAGAAACCTGAGAAATAACAACTTTGTATCAAACGATAAGGACATAGATAATAATTTACTTCTAAATGAATATTTTACTTCCGAGTATGCGGTATTTAACGCATATTGTGCAAATAATCATTTCATCGTATTATAAATAAACAAAACTAATTTTAATAAAAATACCAAACAACATCTTTGGCCGAGAAAAATAGTGGTGACCAATCTGCAAATCTCAGTTGCCCGGCTCTGTCACTTAGAATTTCACACCATAAAAATATATTTGTAATGTAAGAACTAAAATTACACCTCTGGATAGTAGTCAAATTTTTAAGACCATCTTAACGCGTTTTTCCTTCTTAGCCTACCTTATCTTTCTTTCCAGCCACTTTCCTTTTGCTACGATTCCACCATCTCCGTTCTGAGTCGTGAATAACTTCACTTGGGCGGTATATTTTCGTCGCGTCTCAGGAAAGCCAAGTTATAAGTAATGATTACCGAGGCACTTAGGCCCTACTTGCTCCTAGTTATAGTGTGAGGCACAACTAATTCGTTACTTCTATACAACATGCTGATATTTACACATTGGTAGTCTCTTTAAAAGTGCGCTTTTTAAGAGCTCAGATCACACACGTAGAGTTGTTCGCTGTGAATTAAACAGCATAAAATATAATACACTGCAACTAAAGCAGTTTATTTCAAGCGCTGGAAACGTGCCAGTTTACCATATTCGCGGATCAATTAGTTTTTATAAGAGTTTTCAAATGTTAATCTCGCTGGTCTCAAATAACAGTTTTTAAAATTGGTTTAAAAATAAGCAGTAAAGCAAATCACGAGGTAAGTCGATACAGTGCACGCTTGTCACCTTTTACAGTAGTAAGTATACTTATATTGGTGCTCAGAAAGAGTTTGCTATAAGCTGTTTAAATATTGGTCCCTTCATCTAAAATGTAGAGGCTGTGTATTTCTGAGTTCTAATCCTAGTTTCGGTTTTATTAAAATAAAATGCAAGTCTATTAAAAAAACTCTATCATGTTGTTATTTCTGGTACATTAATCTTATACATGTTACGTACGAAAAAGGAAGAGATGCAGAAAAAAATATACTGCTGTACTTCTAAAATTTTTCATATCTTGAGGATCCATTTAATAATTTTTCATGTGTTATTTCAAAATGTAAGGTTAGTAAAATATTTTATTGATTGCCACCTAATAATATTCTTACTGCAATAAATTAAAAATAACCGAAAATTATAATACAGGCAAGGAATAAATAAATTGTACCCTTTCAGTTATTGCACTAGTTATCAGAATAATTTTAGTGGGTTAATAGAAGTAATGTGTATTTTGGTTCAAGCCTTCGCAACATAATTAGGTACGCCTTAATGTACCTTTTATAAATTACCATCACAAGTAATGTTATGAAAAATTACTGATAGAGGTATCTCTTTCTAACGAATATAAGAAAACGATTGTAGATTAGATACCCATTTTTAGTACTCCAGCTATGTTTGTGTTAGAATGTAAAGTTTTGCCCTTCCGTACCGTTTTAAAAGTAATGCAATTTTAAATAACTCCTTTTATATTATTCATGGTGTGAGTAGACATTTATTAAATAATGCAGAGTAACCGTCTCCTCGCCGTCAGTAGGAATAACCATCGCGTGATACATAAGGTTTGTGGGTGGTATACCATGTAATATTATATTGTTGCTAAGAGTATTAGTAGATAAGAGGAAAGAGCCAACTTTTATTACGAAATAAATACGAGTGTCAGACATTTTTAAATACCACAGCAATTTCAACAAAGAATATGTAGAATGTTCACAAATAACAACGATAAACTCCACCAGGTGATTCCTCATCAAAAGTAAAGTAGAAAATATTTAGTAATATTGGCATAATTAAGATATACGTGTACACACGCCTACGCTGGAATGATTGAGAAACCTATTTATACAAAGCGTTTAAAAATAACATTGAAAATCTCCGGCAGGTAGTTCTTCATTAAAAAAATACGGCTAAGAGCTTCAGTATATTCCGAAATGGTGTAGCTACCCTTCAATGGATAGCTAAAACAGATGTGTTTTGCTAGTAACTCAACAATAATGAATGATAAATATTACATTTTTTGGATAGCTTATTACAGAACAACGATTTGCAAAAGATAAAACGTTTGATGGAGATATCAACCCCCTCCATAGAACTAATGGGCTGGGATCCCATGTGTGAATTAAAAAATGTAACTGTTCAATAGTTTTTATCATTTTATGCCGATTAGTAATCTACCACACTTGATAAACAAAAAGGCCGCTTTATATTTGACGCTAAACACATCATTTTTCTAGAAATCGATGCATAATGAAATACAAAATTTGCAATGGTAGATCATAATGCATTAGTTTCGCGAAAACGGTGGTATTTAGCGTCAAAACATAACATGGAGTTTTTGTGGTTATTATGTACGGTAGATTAGTTATCCGCAGGAAACAACAACAAATATTGGGAAGTCAAAATTTTAATTTAACAAATGTGGTCCCAACCCATTCCTCTTTATGGAAGGGGCTGATATCCGCAATCAAATTTTTATGGCCGGCACTTTGTCGTTCAATATTGCATAATCCATAAGCTCAGATATTTATCTTTCATTCTGGCCGTGTGGCTAGTAATAAACCTCTGCTTCAGCTGCTCACTCAAGTGCGGTACTCCCTTTCGGAATAGACTTAGGCCATAGGCCGTGTTTACGTATTTTGTTTTTATGAGGAATCACCTACCCGTGTTTGTCCGTGTTATTTGTGAACGTCCTCTGCAAAAAGTTTATCATTCATTCCAGCGAAGGCGCATGCACACACACACACACACACACACACTCACACAGATACAGAATTATGCCGAAATCACTTTCGAGACTTTGGTTGGTGCTTAGAGGAACAAAAACAGTACCCATTACTGTGTTCCTTCTAATACGTATTGATTCCATCCGTTAAGTTCTCTCTTGCCTTGTGAAACATATTTGCGCAAAGATATTTTGTAAGGTTTCTGTGCAAAAAACAAAAAAAGTAGTATTTTGTAGTACTGCTGAATACTATCTAGGAGATATTTAGTAACACTTTATTATTTCAAGGGAATTATAATTAGGTTTTATAAATTTTGTATAATACTTTTTAAAAAAGTTTACAGTTAAAATAGTAATGATATAAACTACTTTTTTAATTGTTGATATAGGAAATTCGCCTATCATATAATTTTGGGATGTCCCCTAATTTAAAAAAAAATAACCTTTACTAAGAAAATATTAAAGTTAAATGATAAAATATCTTTCTGTCTATTTTTTGTTACTTTCTTTTGTTGATGATTTGTTTATTCTATTTTAATGCGTTCCAAAGAAGTAACATTGTAGTTTTGACAGCGTGAAAACGGTGAAACTATGCGAATACTTACTGATTTAGTGTTGACTGACATATCACGTTCTCGTGTACAAGTCTGATCCTATAGAAACAAACACAAGTTTATTCACGCCATCGCAGGCTTAGTTCACGTGGCCAATATGCCCAGGCGCACCGGGGCGAGGCCGACGTAAATGGGGGAGATTTCATGGATGCGTATCGGCCAACTACCCTGAATCTCGGTCTTCCTCGTCCTTGCTGTCGTGTCCACACAAGTTGGCTGGTTTAACAGTGGAGTGTGGTGCGCAAGTTACATCATTCACCCTCGACAATGGTCGNCACTCACACAGATACAGAATTATGCCGAAATCACTTTCGAGACTTTGGTTGGTGCTTAGAGGAACAAAAACAGTATCCGTTACTGTGTTCCTTCTAATCCGTGTTGATTCCATCTGTTAAGTTCTGTCTGGTCTTCTGAAACATATTTGCGCAAAGATATTTTGTAAAACTTCTGTGCCCAAAAAAAAAAAAAAGTAGTATTTTGTAGTACTGCTGAATACTATCTAGGATATATTTAGTAACACTTTATTATTTCAAGGGAATTATAATTAGGTTTTATAAATTTTGTATAATACTTTTTAAAAAAATTACAGTTAAAATAGTAATGATATAAACTACTTTTTTTATTGTTGATATAGGAAATTTGCCCATCATATGGTTTTGAAATGTCCCCTAATTTTAAAACAATAACCTTTACAAAGAAAATATTAAAGTTAAATGATAAAATATCTTTCTGTCTATTTTTTATTACTTTCTTTTGTTGATGATTTGTTTATTCTATTTTAATGCGTTCCAAAGAAGTAACATTGTAGTTTTGACAGTGTGAATACGGTGAAACTACGCGAATACTTACTGTTTTAGTGTTGACTGACATCTCACGTATCGTGTATAAGTCGGATCCTATAGAAACAAATACAAGTTTATTTACGCCATCGTAGGCTTAGTTCACGTGGCCAATATGCCCAGGCGCACCGGGGCGAGGCCGACGTAAATGAGGGAGATATCATGGATGCGTATCGGCGAACTACCCTGAATCTCGGTCTTCCTCGTCCTTGCTGCCGTGTCCACACAAGTTGGCTGGTTTAACAGTGGAGTGTGGTGCGCAAGTTACATCATTCACCCTCGACAATGGTCGNCGTGTCCACACAAGTTGGCTGGTTTAACAGTGGAGTGTGGTGCGCAAGTTACATCATTCACCCTCGACAATGGTCGTTAAAGTGCGGAGAAAGGAACTCTCGCCCCAGTAAGGGGGCGGAGGGGAAGTCGCGGCGCGACAACACGGCGTGAAGGAGAAGCGGTTGGAGGGGAGCGACGGAGGGGCGGCAGTGGTCCAGAGCGCGCATCTCGCTCAGTCTGTCGGATGCTGCGGGCAGCGCGTGGCGGGTGGTATCTGGCGCCTGCTCGGGCTACGCAAGGAGACGACGTCATCGTCGGCACCCAANGCGGGCAGCGCGTGGCGGGTGGTATCTGGCGCCTGCTCGGGCTACGCAAGGAGACGACGTCATCGTCGGCACCCAACCCGGTGAGTCGGCGCCTGCCACATGCACTGCCACGCATTGCCTTCCCTTTAGCTTTACCGTACTGCAACGCACTTACATATCGTTGACACAGTCCCAATCCTCGAAACTGCTTTATCAGTGCGCCTCAAGTAATTCATAACAATTAATTGCCAGAACTGAAATTACCTTTCAGAACTTTCTTGGGCTGTAAAAATATACCACGGAAAGTAAAATGAATGAGATTGCTACCAGTATCTGGTAAAACGGTATTTATAATGTGACAAAAAACCCTGAAAGTTTTACAAGAAACATTTCCTTGTAAAATTTTAATTTCTTAAACGTTGTTTAAAAAAAAAAAAATTAAATATTTAAATTTTTTGATATAGGACAACAAATCTTTTAAACAGAAATTTTACAAATATTTTTCTTTGATTTTGAGTCACTGATTGGACTGGAATGTAGATTTCAATCACAACAATACAATTTTTAAATATTTAATAAGCTAAACATATTTATATATTTTTAATTTATTTATAACATGTGGAAGCAATATAAATTTCTAAAAAAAATTTCGGGATTAAAATGTTTAAGTGTAATTTTGCAATGCCATCATTCAAATTACGTTGCATTTAGAAAATTGCAGTGCATAGTTATTATTGATAGCATATACATATTTATATAATAACATTATTAATAAAACTATACGGGTTTTGATTTTTGTCTCAGGTAAGTTAAAAATGGTTTTATTTTAAATATTATTGTTGGTTTCCGTATTAAATTTGAAATACTCATAGCAAGGAAAAGTGATTTCTTGTAGTATTTTAAAATTAATTATAGTGTTTGGAGTTTACGGAATGCTTATAAAATGTCACATGAAGTAGCGAATCATGCATAGAAAAAATTACTAAAAGTTACGTAGCATTCAATTTTAACTCTTAATATATTTTGAATGGGACTCGTTTTAGAGTAATTGAAAACTTTATAATGCCTGTTATGCGCAGCATTTACCACATAAAAAAAATAAAAATAAATATACTTATTTATATTTGCTTTATTCAATTAATGTCAACATATTTATCATACCTAGTTGCTTATTTGAGGTGAATTAATAACGCTAATGATAACTAAATTTATTTTCAATTTTCAATTGGATAACGAGTAGACTTAAGAAATGTATGCATTATTTTGATTTAATTAAAGTAATTGAAGGTGAAATATGCTGGAAACAACGTCATCCTCTCGTGTTAAAAAAAAAAAAAATTGAAGATAATAATAATTTTTAAAATTTGTTGTTAATAATAATTGTTGTCTTTAAGAGTTTGTGATATCCCTCAAAGCTAGCATGACATGTATTTTTCACGTCTTGGAAGTGACGACAAACATAATTATAACATTTATGTCGTTTAGAATTTTTTGCGTCTTTATTATAAATCTCTGCTTCACTAAATCGTTTAGTTCTTCGGTATTCACGTTTTGAAACTTTAAATGAAATATCCGATACTCCAGATTTAAAATGATATATATTCTTAATTTTACCTCCAACCAATAAGTTATTTCTATAATATACAAACAGCGCTCTGATATATGAGTCTTTAAATTAAACATGCTATAGAAGTTAGTCCGATAGTAATGCCAACATCATAGGTTATTTACATACTACAAATCAGAGCATTTTATATAAGCCACCGCCAAATTATATTTACGAATTATATTTTAAATTAAAGCAACATAACATATATATCACGAATGTTACTAACAATCTTTAGTTTCTATAAGAAATTAAGAATAAGCAATGCGTTTATAGACACCACTCTGAAGGGATACACGTTTCACATTCGATGGAACCATGATTTCCATCAGTAAGGTTCACTTTCATTCACTATCGGGAGACTGAACACAGTATAGTGCAGGAAGAATAATACACTGCCGGACAATAAAAATAGCGCACACAGAAAGACGCATCGTATGGTTGTGAAACTTTATAGCGGTAGTGATACATGATCACAAAAACAGAGCAGCAGGGCTATTAAAAATGAATCTGTGGCACGCCATCCGGTCATCTTCAACAGTGCGTCGCGCCCCATCGCACTGTGATACACACAGCAACACGATCTGGCACGGAGTTCAGCAGATATCGGATGCTGTCACTAAGCAGACGGACCCATGATTGTTGGACGGCGTGTTCGAAATCCCGGATAATGTGACACGGCGGCAGATGGCATTTCGACTGTTCCCACACACACTCGATTTGTGACATGTCAGGGGAGCGGGCAGGCAATGGTAGTGTTTGGACATGACGGAGACAGCTGTGGAAGACCCGTGTCGTATGCAGTCGGGCGTTGTCCTGCTGGAATATCGCACCTAGAATTCCGGGCCAGAAATTGAAGCAGACGGGGCCGTAGGATCTCACCCACGTACTGCTGGGCTGTCAAAGTCCCACGTAGCACGACGAGCGCGAATTGGCTATCGTAGGCTATGGCCCTCGAGACCCACAATGCCTGCTGGGGGAAGCGTGTCGCTCGATAGGGCCATTTGGATTATGGCATTCTCCACGGGTGCTCCACACCCGGGTGAGATGATCATCAAACCTCATAACTAGGGACCGGGAAAATTCGGGAATTGATTTTAGGACAAGCTAAATGTATAACACATGTACATTTCTCTCATGTTTACAATTGGATCACAGGTTATTGGGCACGGTCAGATGAAATCTGAGCCAATAAATCACCTGCAATAGGAAGCAAGCACCAAATCCCATGCCACCTGGTCTGAGGAAAAACTGACTACATGCTGGAGAAGCAGCCAATTGACAGAAAGCTAAGGTTCTAAAATACATAGGACAGTGGAGTCTAGTCTACAGGTTGTTCAAAACGTGAAATTTTTCCAGTCCCTATCCATGACGAAGTCGCACTCGTCACAAAGCACCACACACCGTCAGTCTGTGGCGTTCCACGCTCCTCTGGCCTGGCAACATCCTCTCAGCTGGTAGTCCACCTCTTCCGTCCTGCGCCAAACCTCTGCGTGTGGGAGCCTTCACGCATCCCCAGCCCTCAACAGAATCGGGCAGTATGGTCCACACTATCCACGTGGTGGGCTGTACGGCGATACGACCACCCTGCGGTTTGCAGCCTCATTATGAGTCCTCCGTCGATGTCCTTCAATCGCTTAAAAAGACGCCTTTCGCGTCTTCCCGGTATTGTTCTTTCTCTCTGTGCGCTTGCTTGGTATCGTCTGGCGTTTCTCACGTGATTGCGGATTCAACTACACGCCAGTGTCGATAGGTGGTTGGTGCTTGCAGCGTCACTGCCGGGTGTGCCGTAAAATGCAGCACTTTTGAAAGCCATCTCATTTGGAATAATAGTCAATAAATATATTTTATTTTATCTTTAGACATTAAGTTCTGAATGCGGTGGAATATACACACTGTGTTTATTACTTACATGCCAATATTTATTTAGAGAGGTGGTAAAAGGATTAAATCTGGCTGAAAGGAAAAAGTAACATTAGGCATCAAAAGTGCTAACTTTACCATGAACAGCCTATACCAGTCTGTAGTCTCGCTATTTTGATCGTTTCATGGTTGTCGCTTGTATTATTTTTGTAATGCTTTATTTGCTTCATTATTTAGGGTGCAATTTTAAATATCAGGAACCACTAACAAATTTAAACCAAATTTCGTATATTGACAGTTAATGATGTAAATAATTAATTTAGTAAGGTGTATATATATATATATNAATTTAAACCAAATTTCGTATATTGACAGTTAATGATGTAAATAATTAATTTAGTAAGGTGTATATATATATATATCAGCAATTTTGGAAGGCGAACTATATGAAAAAATTAAACTTTTGCATTATATCTCGGAAACNTATATATATATATATCAGCAATTTTGGAAGGCGAACTATATGAAAAAATTAAACTTTTGCATTATATCTCGGAAACTACCGTTTAGATTCCTGCCAAATTTTGCAGGTAACTAATACTACCGTAGATCATCGTACACCATATGACTTAAAAATCTAAGCCACTTATTTCCATCATGGTGTTCATATAAATATTTGAGCTTTATTTTGTATATATATATCATACCGTTCAACAACTTTCGACCAACTTGGTATATTGAAGGTATCAACTACAAATGTCTAATATGCTAATACATAACCTCTTTTGTTTGCCATTTTAAAAGAAAGGCCCAAATGATAAAAAAAAAATAATTCTGTCATATTTTGAGAAACAATCAACCTATTCCAACGAGATTTCGCAAACAATAAATAGTACGGTGCTACACGTAAAATTATTTGTTTTAAGTGTGTCAGATACTGATTTTTAAAATGGCAGCCATATGAACATTTTTTATTACTATACTACATCCACGAAACCATGTAAACAAGTTAAACCAAACTTTGCATACTGGCAGAAGCGTATATTACAGCAATAAAATAGTTTCAACATAAACGCGCTTTCTTCCGCAGTTTTGTGAGATAGCTCAATTTTTATGTAGTATCTCGGGTAACAATCAACCCATTCCCGCCAAATTTGACAAACAAGTATTATTTCGATATGTCATGTAAATAAGTGTTTTTTAAGTGAGCGAGACACTTGAATTTAAAATAAGGGCAATATAAATATTTTATCTTACCACATATATTATTTTTATCTTAGTCTTAGGGTAAGACATACTTCGTTTAATTTACTGGCATACAAACAAAGAGGAATGTAGGCTAATTAGTTATATTCGTAACTTCTTGTTTAGTAAATGTAATTTACTCTATGCCAGAGAACATCATTTTTTCAGCTATCTGATCTATTGATCAGGATGCCTGAGTGGTTAGCAGAAGTATTCAAGTCGTTCCGTGTCTGATCAGGAGATGTTCTTGTTCAGCATTGGGTTTTGGATTGTCCTTGCATCCTCACTTTGCAGAAGTCAAATGCTAACTAACACACAAAAACATCTTGCCTTGAATGTTTAGGACATCCAATCCATGTTCCGGACTGAACACCCATAATCAGGAGTTGTTTAGATCCTGCGAGAACTTCCAGTTTCGACGTTTAATTTATGTCGCCTCTACGAGAATCACCTATTCTGATAATTTCATTTATTGAGCGTCTCTCGTTCTGCTGAAGTGTAACTGACTTGCATTCAGGAGTTCGTAGGATTGGAGTAAAGTGTGCACACCACAGGTGCAAAAACCATTTCTGTGTCACATCAGCAAACGTTTTCTTAATTATATTTATTATAACTATTAAAAACACATGGTTTCGACTAATATTATATAAAATTTTCTCTTTATCAGTTCTTTAAGATCTTAGTACATTACTTCGGACAGAGATGTTAATTCATTTAAATTATAAGNAATTTTCTCTTTATCAGTTCTTTAAGATCTTAGTACATTACTTCGGACAGAGATGTTAATTCATTTAAATTATAATTAAACTAGAATTATAACAAAATTATGATGAATAATTTTTTGTATGCCTAGGGTTGTAAAACCAAACGTAAAAGAACCATAGCATCACTTTTTGAACACGTGTCTTTCAAAGCTCTTATGGCATTTCGTGACAAAGTACAAACGCAGAAGTCGAAAATCAGTCTGCATCACCTTTAGCCCATAGGTTTTCCGTCTCCGTTCCTGGCGAATACTTGAGCAGTTCCTGATAAAATGCCTTAATCCCTTCAGATCTCAAGACCTCGTTGTTGGAGAGCCGCCCAAATTTCTCAACTCAACTCAACTCATCCTTAATTCCTCACCGATACAACTGAGAACACGGTTACCATAAACGCATGAATAGAAGTTAACGAAAGTAAGAAGATTTAATTTCATCGACTTGCTAGGGCAAGTTAAATTATCTTGTTTTAGGTTTCATATTGCAGAGTTGCAGAAAGGCAAAAGGCGATGGCAGATCCTTACCATAGCTAACCATAGCGACCTTCGAACCACTTGGTTCATTGGCGTGGCATGCGAATTCCAAGCCGCGCTATGAAAGGATCAAACCCAGCGACAAGAGTGATAACTCCTAAACAGAGCAAGCCACCTCAGCTAACGGGAGCTCTATCCCATCCATGTCAGTGCTTCCGAATTAACAAAAAGGCCCCTAAAATATTCCCGTCANAATTTTCTCTTTATCAGTTCTTTAAGATCTTAGTACATTACTTCGGACAGAGATGTTAATTCATTTAAATTATAAGTAAACTACAATTATAACATAATTATGATGAATTATTTTTTGTATACCTAGGATTGTAAAACCAAAAGTAAAAAACCAAAGCATCATTTTTTGAACACCTGTCTTTCAAAGCTCTTATGTCATTTCGTGACAAAGTACAAACGCAGAAGTCGAAAATCAGTCTGCATCACCTTTAGCCCATAGGTTTTCCGTCTCCGTTCCTGGCCAATACTTGAGCAGTTCCTGATAAAGTGCCTTAATCCCTTCAGATCTCAAGACCTCGTTGTTGGAGAGCCGCCCAAATTTCTCAACTCAACTGAACTCAACCTTAATTCCTCACCGATACAACTGAGAACACGGTTACCATAAACGCATAAATAGAAGTTAACGAAAGTAAGAAGATTTAATTTCATCGACTTGCTAGGGCAAGTTAAATTATCTTGTATTAGGTTTCATATTGCAGAGTCACAGAAAAGCAAAAGGCGATGGCAGATCCTAACCATAGCTAAACATAACGACCTTCGAACCACTTGGTTCATTAGCGTGGCATGCGAATTCCAAGCCGCGCTATGAAAGGATCAAACCCAGCGACAAGAGTGATAACTCCTAAACAGAGCAAGCCACATCAGCTAACGGGAGCTCTATCCCATCCATGTCAGTGCTTCCGAATTAACAAAAAGGCCCCTAAAATATTCCCGTCAGTCTCTCAGCGTTTTGCTACCAATGCAACCCTTATTTTACCGGAATTAATTTGTTCTGTGTGCTCTTTGTACAGTTTAGTTGTATAATGAAGCACCAAATATTTTAGAGTTTAAGGAGAGCAGACTTCATGATCCACCACACTATTTTAGTTTACTTTGAAAAAAAATAATGATTTAATGAGGAAATTTTTTCGTCTACGTATATCTATGCGTATTTGTATCCCCCCACCTGCGTAGTAGTAACATTTGAGCCTTTACTACGAATTCCATCTGGATCGATACACGTCTAGTGTCTTGCACGGATACGGGGGAACTGTGTCTGGCGATGCCGTTATTGGTGGGTTATCTCGGGGATCTCCCGTTTCCCCGCCCTTGCATTCTGGCGCTGCATACTCACTTCACTTCACCCTCATCGGCTCTCAAAACCTCGATGTTAAGAGCTGTCCAAATCTCTCCACTCCACTCTCCATTCCACTTGCAATATTGGGAGACAGAGTTCGTATTATTGGCCAGGAATTAGCTACAGACTGCAAATACATTTTACTATAAAAGTAAAGCTGTGGATAACAGATGGCATAAATTTTAAAAAGCAGTCGTACAAGAATTTAGAAGAAAATTATATCTCTAAATATATGGAACCGATTTAAATTAAACGTTTTAAATTTATAGCGTTACATTAGATTTATTTTATTTTTACAACATATTTTCATTTCATACACACATATATTAATTCAGAATGTATTAAGTGAAACCCAATAAAGTTAAGTATACAGCTATTCAGTCCCACTCTAGTCATCTATCATTTATGAACTTTCAGTGTATCATACTTTAAAAAATGGTGAGCAAACGAAATCCCCTCTTCATATATTCATATATTGTATATAAGGAACAATTTAACATATTTAACTTAAAAATTATCACTTAACATTTTTACCAAAATAGATAATTTCGTAAGTGATTAGTCCTGTATTCCACCTTTGTAATAAATGTTATGAAAAAAAATTGTTTTTGAAGTTATACTTTTTTTGGTGCGTTGAGTATAAAAGTTTAGTGTGCAATGGAAGTTGCGCGCAGACAGTGTAACGAAATTAGACAGTGAACGTGATAGCGGTATGATCCAACGCGCATGCGTGTATCGTCTAGCTATATACAAACGCAAGGTACACAACATAGCTCGTGGTTATATTTAAAACCGACAGAAAATCAGTTCATGTAATAAGCAAATTGAAAAACATTTCATTTATATTAGTAATTCATTGTGAATATATACATATCTATATATCTTATTAATTAATTTTACTTACTTTGTGCCGTGAAAAATTTATTAGTGGCAAAAATTGTAAAATAAAATTGTGAATTTTTTTTCAAATATTTGAGGTTGATTAAACTAATATTAACCTCAACTACGCAAGTTACACAACATAGCACGGTGTTATATTTAAAACAGACAGAAAATCAGTTCATGTAATAAGCAAATTGAAAAACATTTCATTTATATACTTTGAATTCAATTATGATGTGGGTCAAGACCTGAATATATAAATATAAGCGTGAAATGGTAACACACGTAATACAATTTTATTTTAGTCACGCCAAAGAAGTATAATTTTTAACGCGCTTACATAAGTATACGCAAACATTTTTTATTACATGCGAGGAAATATTATACATTTCCCCTCCAAATTAGAATTTTATATAATGTAAAAAAACATGCGAAATTGTTCAATATTTATTTTAACGATCGCATAATATATTCCAAATTAATTTTTTTAATACAATTTTTATGTAAATTGTATGTAACGTACCTAAAACTACTGAATTGGTTAACGTAGATTGTATATATTACACAACGTATACAATTTATGGCCTTATTTTCTTTGGATTGGAAAGGTCTTACTAACGTCTCCCGGTTTTACGCTTGGATGCTTATCAGGGGACGGCTTACAAACTAACTTATTACTTAACTTAAACTAACACCCATGCCTTACCCGGGATTCGAATCCAGAACCTCCCACACCCCAGACCGGCGGCGCACCAACCGACTGCGCAACCAGAAATTGGATGTTTTTTTTTTTGGAAGAATGGGGTTATGAAGTCCTCCTCTGGTTTGTGTGACTGCTATATAATTTCATCTCAATCATACCGGGCGTAGGTCAGTTCATTTAGATCAAACATCTAAGACTTGTACAATGCATGTCTACATTATTCTATTCTAAGTNCTTTGGATTGGAAAGGTCTTACTAACGTCTCCCGGTTTTACGCTTGGATGCTTATCAGGGGACGGCTTACAAACTTACTTATTACTTAACTTAAACTAACACCCATGCCTTACCCGGGATTCGAATCCAGAACCTCCCACACCCCAGACCGGCGGCGCACCAACCGACTGCGCAACCAGAAATTGGATGTTTTTTTTTTTGGAAGAATGGGGTTATGAAGTCCTCCTCTGGTTTGTGTGACTGCTATATAATTTCATCTCAATCATACCGGGCGTAGGTCAGTTCATTTAGATCAAACATCTAAGACTTGTACAATGCATGTCTACATTATTCTATTCTAAGTTGACTAGAAAACTATTTCTCTGTACCTATGCCTCAAACGATATTATTGGAGAGAAACAGGAAAAAAACTTATGATATATTAATTTTTGTTTTAATTATATATTATTTTTATATAACCTGGCAGTTATGAGGGAAACGATATTTCAGAGAAATTCACACAAGCAAGCTTACACGAAACAATTATTATTTGACTTTTTTTTTTAAAGAATCTCTACCACATCAGAGGGATGGTCGTATTCTATTATAACCGACGCCTATAAAATCACGTGGAAAGTACTTCTTAAGAGTTATTAGCTGGAATTTGTCATAGTGTTTAATCAATTCAGTAAATTTAAAATACATTTTCTTAAACTCTCAAGAAAATGCCATATATAATTTGCGGGAATATTTAATCAAGAGCTATAATTTATTTTCGTTGAAAAACAAATAATTTGCAAATTAATCGTTGAATTTTCCGGTTGCTGATATATTAAAGTGGAGAAACAACGACGCGACATTTTACGGAGTCGCGGATTCACAATTCCCCTTGACGGAAAACATACCACATTTTTCTGAATTCCGCAGAAAGGAAGTAAATAAAGAATCTTCGGTCGTCTGTTGTCGTGCCGCGTACTTAAAGATGTTTCCGGTATTGTATCATGATATCATTTCTTCCCGTAGAAGAAAAAAATCTCGCAGCTCGTGTACTGGAGCAGCTATACCATCAAGGAAGAAAGAACGCAATATCGCTACAATAAAGGACGTGTTTCAGGACGACATCTGTGGCAGGCGGCACAAAGGAAGGGAAAAAATACGGAATTCCTCTAACCAAGTGCTTGCACTTTTAAAACAAATATAATATCTGTCGATATGCAATACATTCAGTCTGTCAATAAACATTATTATCTGCGCAGTTATTTTTCATCTCAAATTAGGCCACTAGCCGAAATTAATAAAATGATTAAAAACTGAAATTAATACGTTACCAGATTACAGATTTTCTGACAGTTTTGACGTAAATAAGGCGCTGTCTGGATTAACATTTTTGATAGGCGTTCTTTCGTGTGTAGGATATGCGCAAAATAGGCTACAATTAAGTGATACAGTTCTATAAAATACGCATTTTCAGTTGCACAAACCTAGCATTTCACGAGGTAGGTGCTTTATACTTCACATTTAACTGTTTTATCAAGAATCATTCTATCATGATGCTTTCAGGACCGCTAATGCGTTTCAGCATACAAACGTCAGGCCCAAACATACTTGATAGGTTACACAAATTACATTTGGACTCAATATTTATTGGAGACTTGTGGAATCACAAATCAAGCAGGTAGGGCAGACGAATGTGAATAGTTTATCTCCGAGGGCCGTCGAGAATGGAACATGAAAAAAATTAATTTTTAAAAATAATTATTTTCGTGAACGATGTCAACGCAATCTTACTGCACCGTTCCTGAGCCTGAATACTCAGCAAAGGCAAAATGTTTAGTACAAATTACTGCTCACTGTGTTTCATTCTAAATATACACAGTCAAATCACATTATTATGACCACCTGCTAGTATCCAGAGTGACCGCCCTTCGCAGCACGGACAGCAGCTAGACGAGCTGTCAGTGACTCAGTCAGGTGCTGCGGGTATCTGGAGCAATGCTGTCTGTAGTGCGTCACACAACTGTTGAAGGGTGCGTGGCGGAGGAGACAGATGGCGAACACGACGATCGAGATGATCCCACGGATATTCAATTGGATTGATATCGGGACTGTTTGAGGCAAGGGAAGAACATTGAAGTCTTAATCGTGCTCTTCCAGCCACATGCGGACATTTCTAGACGTGTGGCAAGGTGCATTATCGTGCTGGAAGATCCCATCCTCCCGAGGAAAGACAATCATCATTTACGGGTGGACGTGATCGCTGAGGATAGATTCATAACCAAATCAATAAAGAATGCGTTCCACACGGATGATAGGACCTAGAGAATACCACAAGAACATTCCTCATACCCTAACACTGACCCCCTGCCTTGCGTTCGTCCAGCAATAGATGCAGGGTGTCGGTTCTCTGACGTTTCTCGCTGGACACGCTGACGTCCATCCGTTCTATGCAGCTGAAAACGTGAATCGTCGGAGAAGACTATCCGTCGCCAATCAGCATCGATCCAGTCGCCATACTGTGGACCAAATTCCAGTCGTTTTCGTCGATGCACCTGTGCTAGGCTGGGTGAAGTCACCCTCCGTGAACTCCGGAGCCCAATTCGCAGAAGGATTCGCTGAACTGTTGCGGTAGACACGTGCCTGGATGCCCCCTGGTTCATTTGGACGGTGAGCTGTTCCACTGTATCCCTTCGGTTAACCTTCACGCACCGTCGTAGTCGACGTTCATCTCGGACATCAATGGCGTCTAGAGCTCCGCAGTTTCCACGACGGTTATTCCCAATGGTGCCATTCGTCCATTCACGATACACCTTCACCACAGAGGCATGTGAACAGTTCACAAACGTTGCTGTTTTAAAAATGCTGCACCCCTTGGCCCGAAATCCGATGATCATCCCTTTTTACTATCCGGTTAAATCGCTTCATTTACCCGTGAAAGCGGGCAGCGCACTGTGTACAGCCCGCTTGTCGGTCGCATTATATACCCGCTTCACTAACCCACGTCACGGGTAATACGTCATGGGCAATTTAATGCGTGCGTAGGCTACTGAAGTAGATGTTCTTTTCGTGTTTATTGCGACAAACATTATAATTTTCATTTGCTACAGTGTTGTTACCTCTGCTATGAGCTAAAATTGATACGGGAAAAATATAATTCAGAGAACTACAACAAAAACGTTTGTCCATTTAATGATTTTACTGCAAGAATTTAAAGTTTACATTCGTTTTACCATTGAACTATTTTGTTAGAAAAACGACGGAAAACATTACTGCTGTTTCTCATGCAGTAAGTTGGCCGTCACTATCTATTTTATGTGTATTTTTTTAGCAGATTATAAAATGAAAGGAAACTGCATAAATTCTACAACAGTAAATGCACCACCAATATGTCAGATAGTTTAGAATAAATTCAATGTCGACAAATTAAAACATCGCAATTTAAATACTTCGTTTACGTAAGGCACTATTTTTCCTTCATAGTGGCGAACTTAACTGAGAACATGCCATTCAAGGTGTGTAGTTATGGGAATGGACATTTTTAAAATATTTATTTTAAAAGTTGTCAGTAGAGTGTGGGGTAGTTGTAAAAGGACCACGTATTTATTCGATACCAGCCCTTCAAGACAGGAAGTCAAGGAGTCTGCGTCATGCCTTAGTGTATTCGTCAGAAGGTGGCAGTAGCTTGAGTGCCGCACTGTTGCGGCAGTGAAACAGTCATTGGAGTAAATCTGCCCTATCTACCATATAAGAGGTAACTCGGCGCAAACAGTTGACCCCAGAGGTAGAAAGTCATCGTCTGTCTGACTGCGCCACAGCAAAGTATACAACGATTACAATTGTTATGTTATTCAATTAAGTATCGACAGAAAAAATCGCGAATCTCTTTGAAAAAACGTTAGAATTTAAATGTGTATTCTTCTAATGTATTTGCCACTGAATCGCAGTTTCTTAGACACCCGTGTGCAACTCTGGGTCAATAACCAACATACAGGAAAACAAGGACGGAATCTCGTGATGTTTTGTATAGGATGAACCTGGCTACTTACATGATTAACAACCATGTATAACAGCTAAGGCTGGAGATAGCAGACGTCTATGGATTACTCTCAACACACTATTGACCTTGCGAAATTTTTCTAGCCCTAGTAGTAAGTTTACGTACGAAATGCCAGTTTTCAGGCTAGTAATCTAGTTTTTTAATTACCCAGAAAACACTCTGACCAATAGCAACGTCCGCCATGTTTGCCACATGCGAAATTCCGGGATGATCCCTCTGGTAATTGAGCCTGGATTGCAGTAATGCAAGTCATAGCTAATCGTTTTGCCGTCGAGGGTTCTTATCCATAATTTCCTCAAAAATTAATGAGTTGTGTTAATATTATTACTCGGGTTTACGTCTAAAGTCAGATTCTCTTTCTTATGAGTGCAGTTATATATATATGTGGCTACGAAGTTCGTAACTAAATAAGTTATATATTTTTAGCAACTAACACGTGACTTTGAGACCGTCTTCAACATATGGAAATTTCTTAAAGTCTCATAACGTCAGTAACATGACGGAGTGAAAAGTGAGATAAATAAAATGTAACTTGAACACTGCACTCACAAGCCCTAAAGCAAACCCTAGAGAAAGTACCCAGTGTGAAAGATAGACAGACACTCATAATAAAAATTATAATTTTATGTGAATTTACTTTTAAGTTAAACTACTAACATACAACATTCCCGACTTGGTTACAGGTGGTGAATTATTATAATGGGTTAGGGTTGTGGGTGGTTCTGGGTTCGAATCCTATGTAAGGCATGGGTGGGTATCATTTCAAGTTAGGTTATAAGTTCGTCTGTAAGCCGTCCCCCGATAGGCCTTCAGGCATAACACCGGGGGACGTTAATAAGCCCTTTCCATTCCAATCCAATTAATAGAAAGGGAGTTGTTAGCCTTCTTTCCGAAAGAAAGAAAGGCTTATATCACTTTCCTGTCTGTGCATATGAGCGTAAGTATATGTGTTGTGTATACCTGTGCGTGTGTGTATCACCCTCCCTTTTTCGATTTCTGAACGAGTGAACCGAATTCAACCAAACTCGGTACACAAATAGTACTAAGTAAGGACACCTGACTTTAATAGTTTTCGACCATGTCGGGCGCTTACTTTCAAATGGCGTCCATTTAAAAAATGTACGGTGCATTGTCATATCTTGGAAACCATTCAACCGATTTAAACAAAATTATGTACGCTAACAGCGCAAGAAGTAAGCATTGAATTCAAATGTTAATGTTGTTGTTGGTCGGCCATTTTGTAAAATAGCACAACTTAAAAAAATTAATTTTTGACGTTATATTTTGAGACCTACTTAACCGATTTTCACCAAATTGCGTACGCAAGTAGTACTAGTGTACGTGAAGTAAATTTATGCAACTGAAGTTTATGAGAGACTTATTTAAAAATGTCGGCGATACTAATATTTTAGGTTTTTTTTGTACGATTACCATACCATTTAACCGATTTTAACCAAATTTGTGTGCTGACAGTATATATTACAAGCATCACGTATGCCCAAAAACAAAAAAATTAATCCGCCATTTTCTAAGATAGTGCTACACGTAATAACAAGGTTTTTGTGCAAAATCTCGGGGAACTATTAACAGATTGCTACCAAATTGAGCAAACAAGTAGTTCTGCGGCTGTTAATATACAAATATATTTTAAGTATGTCATACACTTATTTTCAAAATGGTGGCCATATAGCCATGCTAGCATAGTATATACTATATCTTCGAAACTGTGTAATACATTCCAACTCAACTTTGTATGCTGGGATAACATATAACAAACATAAAATAAGTCTACGCTGAGCACCTTTTGTCCTCCATTTTGTAATATGGCGTCACACGAAATATAAAGCATTTTCGGGAAACAATTGACCAATTACTACCAGATATGGTAAACAAGTAGTTTTGCTGCCGTTGATATATACAAATATGTTAAAAAGATGTTAGGCACATATTTTTAAAATGTCGGTTATCTAGCCATTTAAGTATAACATACCATAACTTCGGAACCATATAATTCATTCGAACTTATCTTTGTATACTGACAGTACATATAATAAATATAAAATGTGACTACATGGAGCACCTTTAGTACTCCATTTTCTAAGATAGTGCCACGTGAATAAAAAAGCTTTTATGTTATACCTCGGGAAACCATTGACCGATTCCTAACAAATGTGGCAAACAAGTTGTACTGCGGTAGGTAATGTTTCCTATTTTTTTTAAAGTAGTTAAGACAATTTTTTAAAATGGCGGTCATTTGGCAATTTTAATTTTGTTTATTATATCGTCGAAACCATGTGATCTATTCCAATGTTATTTTGTATGATGGCTGAATATGTTACAACCATCAAATGTTTAAATACAAAACATTATTGTCCACGATTTTATAAAATAGTATTACATGACTAATAAAAATTATGCTTTACCTCTGGAAAAAAACGAATTCTACAAGATTTAGTAACGAAGTAGCACTATTGTAGGCCTTGTAAAGTTGTAAACTTTGAAAGTGTCATACACTTTTGTTTTCAAAATGGCGCCCATATAAGAATTTTTACTCAGAATGTTTTATCTACGAAACTACAAAACAAATTTCAACTTAACTTTGTATGCTTTCAGTATATATTACATCCATGATAACATTTGTCTATGCAAACCCTAATATCTCCGCCATTTTGTAAGATAATCCCAAATGAAATATAAGTTTTTATGTCTTACGTCAGGAAGAAATGAATCGACTCCTTTCAAATTTGGGGAAGACGTTATACATTAGTAAGCTATAATAGTATATATGTTTTAAGTACACAAGTATTTTATTTACCGAGTTACCCCTATACAAACATTTTAGCTAAATATGCTTTACCTACGAAACTATTTAGTTGTAATAGATATTAGCATAACTTAGTATACTTGCAGTATAAAGTCATTGAATGTGCTAGTACATAACTTTTAGAATTTCATTTATGAAGATCGTTACATGAAAAATATGTAGGTTTTATGCCAAATCTCAGAAACCAATCAAATGATTTTCACCAATTTTTTTGCACTGGTAGTGCTATCTTAGGCCATGTAAACTAAGAGGTTTTTAATAGCTCAGTCTCTTATTTTAAAAATGACGGCACTGTTAATATTTTACTTTAGAAAACCCTATCATTCGTAACATTATACTCATTAAAAACTAATTTGAAGCTCGAATCCGACCTCCATGATACAGTTTATTTATTGCACACTAGTTAATAGTACGAGGTTACTGGCTTCGAGTCCTGAGTAATGCACATGTGTATTTGTAATTGTCTCACTACTGTTGCATTGTTTCTGGTTTCATCTTTAATGATATTTCTTTCAGCGAGACAAGTTCTATCTACCAGCTCAGATTTCAAGAAATTATTTCAAATTAAATTGCACCCATGTTGAGGAAAGTAGGCTGATCAGTTATATCTGTAACTTCTTGTTATAATTCAGATGCTCACATTTTGCTACATCTATAGCTAGATTAGTAAAACAGAGAATTTTCAGAAGTTTGTGTTTAAAAACACTATTGAAGCACTGGACTGGTAAACTATGAGCCCTTCATATATCATTATAACGATACAATTGTAACCGAATTTAAGTACAATATGCACAAATTTTAATAATTTTTTTGAGTAATAACACAACAAATAACTAACGATATTTTTATGATGCGTGTGTCATGAAGGGAGAGCCGATGAACGGGCATCGGCGAGGAAGATAGTCGCTCCGCTGGTAATAGCATTGATGAGTCGGATGAAATGGCGCTCATCACAAGGGCCGTCACATTAACAACGGCACCAAACTAGCTTTGACAGGGATAAATCACAGAGTAAATCACAAAGATAATGTCGCTATGTTTAGCCTACTTTCGGAAGTAAATAAAGGATTATAATATCAATTTCCTGTCTGTGTGTGTGCCCCTTTCCCCCCTTCAACATAACGACCCTTTGAAATTTTTGAATGTATCAACCGAATTTCACCAAACTCAGTGCACATATAGTACTAACTAAGGACACAATACTTTTATAGCTTTCAACCACGCCGGGAGCTTACTTTCAAAATAGCAGACATTTTTAAATTTATGATGATAGGTTATATTTCAGAAACTATTCTATCGATTTTAACCAAATTTTGTATGCTTACAGCCTAAGGTGCAAGCATTAAATTCAGAGGAGAATATTGTTGTTGCTCCACCATTTTGGAAGAAAGCGCCACATTAAAAATTTAGCTTTTACATTATATCTCGAAAACTACTCAACCTAATTTCGTCAAATTTTGCAAGTAAGTAATGCTATGATTGGCTAGAAAAATTAACGTAATTGAATTTTATAAGACGCTTATTTTCAAAATGGAGGCGATATATATATTTTATATTTAATTTGGTATAATTACCATACCGTTGGACCTTTTTCAACCAAATTTCGTACGCTAGCAGTAGCTATTAAAGCATCATATAAGCTAAACAAGAATCACTTTTGTCTGCCATTTTAAAAGATAGGAAAACATAAAATATTAAAGATTTTATACTATATTTCGAAAATCACTCAAACACTTTTCTTGAAATTAGGCATGTAAGAAATACTACTTTGATATGCCAAGTAAATATCATTAAATTAAATTTATTTGGCACGTATTCTCAAAATGGCGGCAATAACAATATTTTAGGTCTTTTTGGTATAATTACATTAGCATTATGCCAATTTGAACAAAATTAGGTACGCTGAAATTATGTATTGCAAGCATAATATAATCTAAACAAAAACTACTTTTTTTCGCATGTAAAAATATATATTTTACATTTGATCTTGAAAACTACTCAACCTATTTTCAACAAAATTGGCGCGTAAGAAAATTATGAAAGTGGCGGTAAATAAAAGTAATTAAACTTTACTAGACACTTATTTATAAAATGGTGTCCATACAATTATTTTAGGGTTTATTTGGTATAACTATCATACCATTCAATCAATTTGAACCAAAGTTTGTACGCTAACAGTATCTATTACAAGCATAACATAAGTCAAAAAACTACTTTTGTTCGCCATTTTGTATGATAGCGCTACATTAATTAATCAACTTTTTGTGTAATTTCTCGGAAAACAATTGTTAGATTCCTACCAAATTTGACAGTTAAGTAGTACTGCCGCATTTTAGATGTAAAATGTGTTTAAAGTATGGAATATACGTATTTTCAAAACGGTTGCCACCTAGATATTTCAGCTCATAATGATATACCTTTGAAAATATTTAATCAGTTCCAACTTAACTGTATATGCTGGGAGTAGGCCTACATATAAAAACATAAAATTTGTCTACACAGAGGCTCTTTTGTCCTCCATTTTGTAAGATAC
Organism: Clitarchus hookeri; assembly: GCA_002778355.1. Taxonomy (NCBI): domain Eukaryota; kingdom Metazoa; phylum Arthropoda; class Insecta; order Phasmatodea; family Phasmatidae; genus Clitarchus; species Clitarchus hookeri. Next base: position 108,454 of record NQII01006321.1, read on the forward strand.
ATCGTCACGAATAAATAGTAATTTTTTACGTCATATCTTGGAAACAATTCGCTGATTCCTACCAAACAAAGCAAACAGTTAGTACTGCAGTAAGTAATGTTAACTGATATATCTTAGATATATCGGACACTTATTTTCGAAATGGCGGCCATGTAGCTATTTTAGTTTTGTGTGTTATATCATCAAACCATGTAATTTATTCCAGTAAAACTGTGTAAGATGTCTGTATATATTACAACAATTAAATGTGCACACACAAAGTATATTTTGTCCTTCATTTTGTAAAATAGTATCACTTGATAAATTAAAATTATGTGATTTCTGAAAAAACAACCGATTTCTACAAAATTTGGCAAACAATTATTACTATGGCAGGCGATGTAAACTTATGAATTTTGAGATGGTCAGAAACACATATTTTCAAAATGTCTGTTATGTAAACATTTTAGCTCCACATTTTTAATCTACAAAATTGCAAAACAAATTTTAATTTTATTTAGTATCCTGACAGAATAAGTCATACCCATCAAAATCGTATATGCGAAGCCGCATTTATTCGCAATTTTGTAAAATAGCCACACATGAAATAATTTAGTTTTTATGCCGTATCTCGGGAAACAATCAACCGAGTTCTTTCAAATATGGCGAAGAAGTTGTACTGTGGTAGGCTATATTAATTTATATGTTTTAAGTATCTAGTTTCTTATTTTCTGAATTATGCGCATTCAAACATTTTAGCTATATGTGCTATATCTACAAAACTTTGTTACATATTTAAATTTAATATTGAAATTGTAGTTATGATAATAATAAAATTTTCACATATATATCTATAGAGAGAGAGAGAGTTTTGCCCTCCATTTATGAAGATCGTCACATTGTAACATTCCGCCGCTTACACTGCCGATGTTACGTTACCACATCTAGTTCAAGGTAGAATTAAGTAAAATAGTTCCATGTCTTGACGTTGTATTACGAGTAGATCGTTTAAATTTATGACAAATAAAGATGGTGTTTTTCTGCCAGATGCACATTACTGTACGAAATGGCGTGTTAGTAATACATCTAGCTCCTCAACAATTTCACGTTTTCACGTGACTGACGCATGAATAAAGTAATTAGGCCCAGGGCGATATCATCTTTACATATAGCGGAAGGACAGAAAAATGAGGAGTGAACTTTTCAAATAAAATTAATAACTAAACATTTTATGTAAAGTTGGCGACGAATTATGAAAAAAATATTTATTTGACGTTGTATATATTATTAAAGCTGCATCGCTCAAGTCCGAGGCAAAAATATTGGAGTCTGTATGTTTATAGACATCACGGTAAGAACTGGCGCAATAATATGATTGCGTTTCTGACAGTTCCGCTGTTATACGTCACTGATACGTAGAAGTCGTTAATAATGCGTGAGACTTAATTTTCACAAATGGCGAGAAAATTCACAACGGGTACAAAAAATCAGCAGAGCACCTAATGTACTCAGTTAACTGTGACAAATTATAATTACTTTAAATGCATTTTCAGCGAGATTACGAGCAAGCTACTGAAAGGCCAATACCTCAGGAGAATAATATTTAAAATTTTATATGACTGCGTAAAAGGCATCTTACAAGATTATATTACGTTATACTTTGCGCCGGAGTTTTCATCAAATGCGAGTTAAGCTGGATAGAGATGGGGAGTCCGTCGGCCCTCGCGAGACCGTTCGATCGTGACGGGTAAAGCTCTGGTTATGAGCAGGCTTACGTCACTTAATGGAACCCAATATTTAAACAGTTACAGCGTTACGGCTATAACGTTTCAATTTTGAACAAACTTGCTCAAGTTATACAACGGGAGCTTTAGTATTAGGGAATTATAGTGAAAATTACCATACTTATATACAAAATTTTATGGCGTAAATTATGGATTTTGAAAGGTTATGACAATATTTTCTTGTTTCTTTTGATTACGTGTATTCATGTTCAAATTATCTCCATGTAAGTATTTTAATTATTTTTTACCTTGTGACTCCATTAAGCGACAATACAAAATATGTTACAGTTAAAAATATATAACTACAATGGCAAGTCATATATTATGACTAAACAAATATAATTTACGTCTTTAATAAAAAGTTTAAAAATCGATGTTTCTTTTTTTTACTTCGCTGCTAAACTTCACGTGTAAAATTGAGGGAATACTTATGTTAGAGTGCTTGTGGTTAGTGCAGAGATTTTTTACAAGTATTATTATAAAAGTATTAAGTAAGTCAGTTACAATCTACTTATCAGTTCAGTATATTGTTAAAGTTTTAGTTATTCGAGTACCGTCTACAACTAATGTTCCAGTCCAAATTGTTTTACCGATTTAAATAACAGATTCTGCTTTTAATTATTAGTCGCGATTTATTAACTGTAAACAATAAGTTTTCGTGGATATTTTTAAAATTGTGTCGTTGCTTTAACGCCTGAGGTTTTAAATCATCTCCACGTCATAAAATTGTTAACTGTTTGGGTATAATATTTATTGACTTCATTAATTTATTATACATTTCTATTGAATATTCATAACTAAGTCAAAAATCCTGTTTTTGGGTAGTGTTTCATTCTACTCATATCTAGTTTTTGGGAAGCGTCCACTTTGTTATTCCCAGCGATGATGGAAAATATACGCTTGTGTACGCCCGTCATTGGGTTTCTCGGTCTATTTTAGTAATGCAAGTTGAAGAATCCACCAACTGCTTTTAACAGAAATTGTCTTATTAAAGGTGCCGGTCAAGATTATTTTCTTTTTATTTACGAGGGTTAGTCAAAAGGTAGGTTTCCCTAGTTTTATTAGTTCGTGAAAAAATATCAAAGTTGCTAAAAATATGTAAAATATTCGAGTGACTATCTTTTACTACATTTATTGAAAATTAAAATAAACCCGTCAAAATTTTACATACTCCTAACTGCAGTCACACGTGAGTGGTTTTTAACACAGTTATAATCCAAAAAATTTAAAAGTAACACTTTCTTAATTATAAAGAAACATAGCTGACTTCCCTGTCACAAGGAATGTACGAGTTATCAACCTAGGTTGATAGCTTCCATACAGCTATAAGGGGCACCTCGCGCTTGTTATCCACGATGGGAAGGAGAGCGTGGCTGCACCCACCACCACCACCCCAATTAAGAAACTTAAATTAGTCTTAAGGCTAGAGTAAATGGGAAAAATTAAAGCGGATACTCATCTGGTATCAAGCGCCGATGCTATCCCAATCTCTGGCGCCCACCACGCTGCGATCCTATAGTCCAGTCACGATTACTTCCAACTTTCCTGACGCCCTTCTCAAGTTCTCTTTCTAGGATATTCCTCCGCCTCGTGGTGGAATCACACGTTATCCAAGTCTAGAAAATCACATCAAACGGACAACGCGCTGCCTTCGTGCGCGTGCAGTGTAATAATATTTTGCGTAAGAACTATTTCTTACTAGGCATAATCAATACACCAATTTTCTCCCTGTTTTTATTCATGATGATTGTAAATTCAAATATTGTGATCAGTAGATAAAATACAAGTTTAACTTAAATTTAACAAAATTTTTTGTTACGTTTATGCTGACAAAAGTATAAAACGCTTGTGATACATGCCGTACTTGGAAAACAACTAAACATGTCATAATTTGTGTGATTTTTCCCCCTGCTGACCAGTGATTGATTACTTGCTGTTTGTATACTGGTCTGGTTACAAAATTTTTTACTAAGGTGTGAGCACTACGTTTGTTGTATTAACAGTGGGTACACATTATTCTTTGTCCAATCACATGTTCGTTTAAATAAAACATTCACTCACTTAGATTATTTCTTAACCCTTCGACATTCTTTAATTTTTTACAGCAGACAACACATACATTTATGAGTTCTACTGTCACACATTTTAATTATTTTCTTTATTTTTTTTGGGAGGGGGAGGAGGAATATAATACGTACTTTATTAAACTCTTATCGCCGCTGTTCACGTGGAAGCTTNCCAATTAAGAAACTTAAATTAGTCTTAAGGCTAGAGTAAATGGGAAAAATTAAAGCGGATACTCATCTGGTATCAGGCGCCGATGCTATCCCAATCTCTGGCGCCCACCACGCTGCGATCCTATAGTCGAGTCACGATTACTTCCAACTTTCCTGACGCCCTTCTCAAGTTCTCTTTCTAGGATATTCCTCCGCCTCGTCGTGGAATCACACGTTATCCAAGTCTAGAAAATCACATCAAACGGACAACGCGCTGCATTCGTGCGCGTACAGTGTAGTAATATTTTGCAAAAGAACTATTTCTTACTAGGCATAATCAATACACCAATTTTCTCCCTGTTTTTATTCATGATGATTGTAAATTCAAATATTGTGATCAGTAGATAAAATACAAGTTTAACTTAAATTTAACAAAATTTTTTGTTACGTCTATGCTGACAAAAGTATAAAACGCTTGTGATACATGCCGTACTTGGAAAACAACCAAACATGTCATAATTGGTGTGATTTTTCCCCCTGCTGACCAGTGATTGATTACTTGCTGTTTGTATACTGGTCTGGTTACAAAATTTTTTACTAAGGTGTGAGCACTACGTTTGTTGTATTAACAGTGGGTACACATTATTCTTTGTCCAATCACATGTTCGTTTAAATAAAACATTCACTCACTTAGATTATTTCTTAACCCTTCGACATTCTTTAATTTTTTACAGCAGACAACACATACATTTAAGGGTTCTACTGTCACACATTTTAATTATTTTCTTTATTTTTTTTTGGGAGGGGGAGGAGGAATATAATACGTACTTTATTAAACTCTTATCGCCGCTGTTCACGTGGAAGCTTNTTTTTTTTGGGAGGGGGAGGAGGAATATAATACGTACTTTATTAAACTCTTATCGCCGCTGTTCACGTGGAAGCTTACATTTTGTAACGATGCAATACATTTAATTCCAGGTTTTACGTGACACAGTTAAGTATAGATAGAAAGGATAAAGATGATGGCCCGCCAAAATTACATAAGTTCACATCACACTTAAGTGGGTTTTACAATTACGCAGCGGGATTACGCTGACAGCCGACGACGAATTTTTCTTCTTTTCACTACACAGTTTTGCCAACCGCTGGCGACGTAGACCGTGCTGCCCTCTGTTTATCTGCAAGTAAGTTCGCACTGAGATGCGAAAAGCAAACGAAAGGTAACGCATTTTTTTTCTCATTTTAGTTACTGTTGGTTTATTATTGAGTGAGGTAATTAAGATTTTCTTCATTAAAAAATATATGTATAAAAATAAAAAATTATCGTTAAAATTATTAATGACTCGTTAGGCATTGGAAAGCTATTTTTTTTCTTAAACATAAAAAATGGTTTTGAATCCGGTTAGTATCTCTGCAAACAATTTAATGTGTATAGCCAATTCGCTGTTTCTACACACTTTTTGAATCAAACCTTTCATAAAACAACACTTGTATGACGTGTTTGGTTATTTCCTAAATATACCATGTATTACACAAGCATTTTAAACATTAATCATTAAAGCACCTTTTTTTTTGGTAAAATGTAACCTTCTTGCCATTATTCTNTTACACAAGCATTTTAAACATTAATCATTAAAGCACCTTTTTTTTTGGTAAAATGTAACCTTCTTGCCATTATTCTCTTGCCATTATTCTTTCAATTGTAATATTTCATTTATAACTAATATGAATAAAGACCGAGAGAAAATGTTTGTGTNTCTTGCCATTATTCTTTCAATTGTAATATTTCATTTATAACTAATATGAATAAAGACCGAGAGAAAATGTTTGTGTAGGTTATACCTAGCATCAAATTAGTTCTAATGCAAAATATTATTACACTGAGTGCGCACGAATGCGGTGCGTTGGCCCTCTGGTATAATTATCTAAGCTTTGTTTATACGAGGCGGAGGAATATCCTGGAAGTAGAACTTTAGCAGGGCTTCAGAAAAGTTGCAAGTAACTGTGAATGTAGTAAAGATGTGTATTTATTATTTACCTCAACTACTCGCTACATCATCTATTAAGACGTGCACGTATTTTATTCTACAAATGTAATTCTGCTTTATTTCCTGTCGCCGGCGGCGAGCGTCGAAACTTATGTCCGTCGCTGAAACCGAAGCACTGATTGGCTGAAGCTTGTCGCGTCGCGCCGCTCGATCGTGAAACCCGCTCTGGTCATCCGAGGCTAGGTTCGTAAATTGGAGCAAAGTAGCAGATCGCGCTCGGATCGTCACCAGTGCGGCCTGCGCGCCGCGCGTGCATAACCAAATACGTTACCACGTTCGGTGTAACTGAACAACGTGCTCGGAGTAGGTGGATGGGGCTCAACGTCTCGTCGAGAGCGAGGTCGTCGAAGACGAAGCAAGTTGCTCGGAGAAGCAGGAACGGTGAAGTGATCGGCCAGGGCAAGGAACAATCCCAGCTTTCGCCTGGAGCAATTTCGGAATACCATGGAAAACCGAAATCAGGATAAGCGTGCCGGGAACCGAGACCGGGTTCTCCGGAATGCGAGTTATTACCACGTCACTTCACTTGGTGTACGCATTACGGAAACCTCTCTTGAACAGAAAAGTTGTACCAGCAGTTTTCGAAAAGCACTTTTTGCTTTCATATAAATATACAAATATATATATGTAGGCATGTCCAGCTGCTTCTTCACTATGAATTTTGCAAAATAAGACTATAAAAATAAACTGCTACGATACATATGTAGATACTCTTGAAACTTCATACAACTGACGTTTTTACAACAAAATTTCTCAAAACGGAATATTATTTTATGAAAAGAATTTAAAACACTGGATATTAGCATAAGCGAAAATAGATGGCCGCGTGTATCTGAACAGGAAATACGTTTACAGCGTCAAACTGGACTAAATAAAAACTTTATAGTCCCTATCGTAGACACGTGCTTCGCAGCTACGCAAGGGGGTCCGCCAACGTTTCGTGTAGGATGTACCCATGCATCAGCTTTTTAGGGTATACCGATTCCCTTNCCCATGCATCAGCTTTTTAGAGTATACTGATTCCCCTAATATTTTATCTTTACAAGCCATGGACGTATAATGGACAAAGGGCCAATCCGGCTTGTTCCTTCACCACATAGAAAATTTTGTTAAAATTTTCTCTAAGATAACATGAAACATAATTGAACTGACGAGAGTACTCCTAGAAAAGTAACTCCCGTTCCACCCGCTATTGCATTCAGGCGCTGCTCCATACTTACCTCATTTCACCCTCATCGGCTCTCAAGACGTCGATGTCAAGAGCCACCCAAATCTTTATTTGTTTTATAAAAGTGATATAATAAATGTTATATTAATATTGTCCTTCTTACTTTAGAAATTATTGATTTAAAGGTTTATTCAAAACGTTAGACATCAGTATTACACCGATTAATCGCAGATTTTTATGTGAACAGGTTATACAGAGTTCCATATATGATGTGCTGATATAATTTAATTATTCCCCCTGGACATTACCCTAAAGTATGGAGACGAGTGTTACGTCTTGTTTTGCAGGTAGTGCTGTCTTCACACTTCTTGTTGATGGTATGGTAATCTAATTGTATGGGTATAGCTTTCCATTAATTTCAAGTACAGAACACATTATCGATTTACGATATTCTGTTTTGTATGATTAAAAGAGATTACATTTAATGATGCTAATTAATATTTGGCCACACACTGGATTAATAGGAAATGCAGTGTCCACTGATAGACTTTGTAAACAACGTACAGGCAGCCATATTTGTTACTGAGTTTGCACAGAAACAACTGTTACCATGTACCTGACCTGCATATACATAAACTGACAAAAACCTTTATTTAAAATATATTTGGCCGTCAAGTTATATATGCTGTTTATAAAATCGAAAACAATTTTTCATGGAGTTGCAGAAGAATCCATAACCAGCGACTGCTGAAAGCTAAGTTAGATGAAAAGCTACTGGCTGGTAGCTAGTGTTGAGAGAGTACCTGTATTTGTCCCACCATTTCTGACCATTCTTTTGCCTTCTTTCCGTGGTAAGATAGGCTTTTGAAATCAAGGAAATTTATGNTCGGAGTAGGTGGATGGGGCTCAACGTCTCGTCGAGAGCGAGGTCGTCGAAGACGAAGCAAGTTGCTCGGAGAAGGAGGAACGGTGAAGTGACCGGCCATGGCAAGGAACAATCCCAGCTTTCGCCTGGAGCAATTTCAGAATACCATGGGAAACCGAAATCAGGATAAGCGTGCCGGGAACCGAGACCGGGTTCTCCGGAATGCGAGTTATTACCACGTCACTTCACTTGGTGTACGCATTACGAAAACCTCTCTTGAACAGAAAAGTTGTACCAGCAGTTTTCGAAAAGGACTTTTTGCTTTCATATAAATATACAAATATATATATGTAGGCATGTCCAGCTGCTAGTTCACTATGCACTTTGCAAACTAAGACTATAAAAAAAAACTGCTACGATACATATGTAGATACTCTTGAAACTGCATACAACTGACGTTTTTACAACAAAATTTCTCAAAACGGAATATTATTTTATGAAAAGTATTTAAAACACTGGATATCAGCATAAGCGAAAATAGATGGCTGCGTGTATCTGAACAGAACATACGTTTACAGCGTCAAACTGGACTAGATAAAAACTTTATAGTCCCTATCGTAGACACGTGCTTCGCAGCTACGCAAGGGGGTCCGCCAACGTTTCGTGTAGGATGTACCCATGCATCAGCTTTTTAGAGTATACTGATTCCCCTAATATTTTATCTTTACAAGCCATGGACGTATAATGGACAAAGGGCCAATCCGGCTTGTTCCTTCACCACATAGAAAATTTTGTTAAAATTTTCTCTAAGATAACATGAAACATAATTGAACTGACGAGAGTACTCCTAGAAAAGTAACATGAGTTCTAAGATTTGTTTTGAAATACGAAAAGCTTCGGAATCGAATAAGGTTTTAAAGAGACACTTTGCAGTCCTTGTGGGATTACTTTGTGTTTCAAATGTTTGTTAAAAACAAAACGGTTAATTTTTGCTTGTTTTTAAAGTAAGTATGGTTTGACGACGTCACCGCGGTTTTCTGTGGTTACACATGGCCGCAATGGCGAAGGTATGCAGTAAATATTTTTTCTTTAAATTATTGCCCCCATTGCAAAAATCATTTGAAGAACACGTGGCGAATGTTTGCCATTGGCTGTTGGGTTTTTCGGTGTACTCCCGTTTGCAACACAATTGCATTCCTTCGCTGCTCCATCTTCACTTCGTTACATATCCACATGCGGGGTCGCTCGCGGATTTTTGCACGCGGGAATCGTCCCGGACGGTGCCGCTGGTCGTCGGGTTTTTCTCGAGGATTTCCCGTTTATATCTTCCTTGCATTCTGGCGCTGCTCCATTTCCACCTCGTTTCACCCTCGTCTATTTTCACGACCCTGTTGTTAAGAGCCATACAAATTTCTCCACTCTTCACAAATTCATCCCCACCGGAGCTGAAGATCTCTGTTGTAGCGCATCACCTAGGTTTCTCTCCCTTCTACCTAAATGCATCAAATAGCATGTTGTATTTTTGTGCTCATAATTTCGATGTAGAATTTTAAACCAGCAAATAAATTCCTGTGACGTTTCCCCCAAGGAGAAATGTGCCCTAAGAATGGGTAGTTCCTTGTATCACGTAAGGATTCCGCAATACGAAAATTAGTTCGCTATTGTTATTTTCGTTTGTCATTGCTTAGCTCAGTTGCTTACCTGTAAAGGCGATAAAATTGAAGTACATGGCATCATAATGCTCTTTTTCATTTTGAGGTCTGTACGTATTAGAGCTTTACGGGACCTAATAAACATATCAGAAAAATTATTATTATTATTATTAATTTACCAGATAGCAGAGCAATGCATTTTTTTACGCTAAAATAACACCAGCGTGTTGAAGAGATATTAAAAATTTTCCAACTCATTATTCAAAATATGACGGTTACGACAGAGACTTTCATTTTGGTACACTAATTAATTGAAGTGTGGAACTACAGTACTTATGGGCAAAGAATATATATGTTAGGCACCTAAGCATTTCTTAATGTTACTAAGCCATGATTTTATGCGCCATGAATTAGTTACTATCTTCAGTTTTGTTATATATTTTAAACATTTATTTAATGGATTGCAAATTTTTTTTATAATGTCTTATTTAATCAGGGGCCGACATTTTAGGGGTAATAATTTCACGTTAAAATACATCAAATTTGGATTTACTTATGAACTCAATATGAACCCAAATTACTCACATACAATTGGTTGTTCATACATGCTTCGGAGAGTCTCTTGTGTCTTTAAGTTACAAAGACACATTTTAAAACCAATCTCTGTAATCTACGAGAATGATTACGCTTTGTATCTCTCTCTGAAAGACTGACTCAATTCTAGCTTTCCTCTCGTTCCTGATACGTATTTCGTCACTGACTACAGAGAAACTGTTATACAGGATGTATCAGTACAGTAGTTACAAACTTTCAGGAGAGATATGGTACACCTAGACGATCGGAAATCACATAGTAATGCATGGTCGGAAACGCTTTCCTGGCACGGTAGTGATGACACAAAACACAAGAAAGGAAGGACACGAACAGGGTGAGAAAACATGTTTATTTTCTTAGTACAGCAGAAATGCTGGGGCGTCTTTGGCTGGTGTACGCGTACTAAGAAAATAAACATGTTTTTTCACCCTGTTCGTGACCTTCCTTTCTTGTGTTTTGTGTCATCACTACCGCACCAGGAAAGCGTTTCCGACCATGCATTGCTATGTGATTTCCGATCGTCTAGGTGTAAGCTATCTCTCCTGAAAGCTTGTAACCACTGTACCGATACAGCCTGTATATCAAACGTGCATTATAACGATTGCTCATTTAGTATTTAAAGACGAAAATAATCCATGTTAGAAAATAAAGAACGTACCAACAACCCTGCAAATATCCCTGCTGTATGAGCAACGTGTCATTTCATTTTTGGTCTGTAGATTTTTTAACTTCGGATTACGTCTCAAATTGTTATTCGTGAACCCGTTGAATCGCTGGCTTGCTATGAAACCAAGCTCAACGTTTCTAACCACTTAAGTAGCTCAAAATTTTAGGCTGCATTGGATATTATGTCATTATAATGAGAGTTAATTTATGATAAAATCTATACACCTATTCAACAGAAGATTTTGTAGTGTGTTTTAGGTTCATGTGAGGATTTACAAAGGTCACTTAACATTTCTAGAGATCAGAATCGTAAAACAACGGCAATGAATGTACGCAATACTAACTGGTGGAAAATTTACACATTGATTTCAGTTATCACAGTCCGTTCCACGACGTCGTTCCCAGAAAATCATTCTCTACTCATTTTACAGAAACCCGTGTTCTCTTAATTTTTTTGTCTTTTCGAATGAAAGAACACATTTATATATGGCGACCCTCTCGGCGACGCATCACATAAAGGGCATTTTGCAGGTTTCTAGAGGAGGCAGTAACGTGAATAAACTCAATTCCTCTGTGAAAATAAACTTTTTTTATGTTCGCTTATTAGTTATCGATTTTCCACAGCGCCGGTTCCTCTACTCCCGTTATCATGCTGCTACAGTAACACAATTAATGAAAAGTAAATTAAATTTTCGAATAACTGTTCGCCACTTTTAAGACAGCTAACGGCATACAATAAGGTTTTTGTGGATACAATATAAGATCATATACTGGGTTCTGAATTAAGGAAAAACTTGAAGCTTTGTTCTGTGCAAATTATTTATCGTTATGTAAATAAGATTTCTCATCATGATTTAAAAAATGTCTTCTAAGTGTTGCAGTATGTTCTGCAAACTAACAGCATTGATATTTTCTCGACAAGGATATAATTTAAAAACGTCAACAGAAATATTTTTTAGAATAGAATCGCCACCTTCAATATATTTTCAGGTTTAAAATTACTTATAATATTTTATACGCAAGACAAACAGAATATGCCTATGTCTGTCTCACCAATCTTACTTTACTTTTCGACTACTCGCATTTCATATCCGGCCGAGATTTTGCATTAAAGGACGCCCCCTTCAGAAAAAATTGAGTGCTGCAGTGTTACAAGTCATGTTTCCACACGCGACTTTTTGTTGTCCATCTACCAATAGCCTGTTGAATCACAAATATGGATTCTGGTTTACAAGTACGCGAGAAATCCATTTATATCTGTCCGTACACTGATCAAATAATGTCGTCGACGTGATTTGCAAAGATTAATGGTTGTTATATTTTTTATTTCCTTTCAAAGTATATTTTAACCATTTTGTGATTTATGTTTCTTCCGCAGGAGATAATTATTTTATTCTTATAGTTAAATACTTTGTACTAGGCCCCCCCTTATAAGAATTTAATTAAATTTTTCCAATACAGCCGACACTGCGAAACTAAAGTTGCGAAGGTATTCGCTATCTACTATAAAATACATTATTTATGTTGGGTCGTATGATTGTAAAATTATACCAGAGCCTTAAAGAGCTCTCCCACCTAGGCTAACCTGGTTCGATTCCTGGATTTTTGCACGAGGGAATCGTGTCGGATGATGACGCTGGTAGGTGGTTTTCTCGGGGATCTCCCGTTCCACCCGCTATTGCATTCAGGCACTGCTCCATACTTACCTCATTTCACCCTCATCGGCTCTCAAGACGTCGATGTCAAGAGCCACCCAAATCTTTATTTGTTTTATAAAAGTGATATAATAAATTTTATATTAATATTGTCCTTCTTACTTTAGAAATTATTGATTTAAAGGTTTATTCAAAACGTTAGACATCAGTATTACACCGATTAATCGCAGATTTTTATGTGAACAGGTTATACAGAGTTCCATATATGATGTGCTGATATAATTTAATTATTCCCCCTGGACATTACCCTAAAGTATGGAGACGAGTGTTACGTCTTGTTTTGCAGGTAGTGCTGTCTTCACACTTCTTGTTGATGGTATGGTAATCTAATTGTATGGGTATAGCTTTCCATTAATTTCAAGTACAGAACACATTATCGATTTACGATATTCTGTTTTGTATGATTAAAAGAGATTACATTTAATGATGCTAATTAATATTTGGCCACACACTGGATTAATAGGAAATGCAGTGTCCACTGATAGACTTTGTAAACAACGTACAGGCAGCCATATTTGTTACTGAGTTTGCACAGAAACAACTGTTACCATGTACCTGACCTGCATATACATAAACTGACAAAAACCTTTATTTAAAATATATTTGGCCGTCAAGTTATATATGCTGTTTATAATATCGAAAACAATTTTTCATGGAGTTGCAGAAGAATCCATAACCAGCGACTGCTGAAAGCAAAGTCAGATGAAAAGCTGCTGGCTGGTAGCTAGTGTTGAGAGAGTACCTGTACTTGTCCCACCATTTCTGACCATTCTTTTGCCTTCTTTCCGTGGTAAGATAGGCTTTTGAAATCAAGGAAATTTATGTATGTCTGCATGTCTCCCCCAATAAATCTTTAACTCCCAAACAAATTAAAATAAATTGTGTAGGAATATGACGCCACTAACAGCTGTGACGACGCAACCACTCATATACGGAAATATTTTGTATTAAAACAATTAATACAATTATGGAAGTGCAATTATTGTCAGTACATAAGTGTTTACACACTGAAGAGCCAAAAAAACTGGTACACGTGCCTAATTACGTGTAGGGCCCTCGCGAGCACACAGAAGTGTCGCAAGACGACGTGGCATGGAATCAACTAATGTCTGAAGGTATGCAGGAGGCATTTCACACCATGAATCCTGCAGGGCAGTCCACAAATCCATNGGACTCGACTAATGTCTGAAGGTATGCAGGAGGCATTTCACACCATGAATCCTGCAGGGCAGTCCACAAATCCATAGGAGTGCGAGGCTGTGGATATCTCTTCTGAACAGCACGCTGCAAGCCATCCCAGATATGCTCAATAATGCTCATGTCTGGTGATTTAGGTGGCCAACNCTCTTCTGAACAGCACGCTGCAAGCCATCCCAGATATGCTCAATAATGCTCATGTCTGGTGATTTAGGTGGCCAACGGAAGTGTCTAAAGTCATAAGAGTGTTCCTGGAGCCACTCGGTAGCAACTCTCGACGTGTGGGGTCTCGCATTGTCCTGCTGGAATTGTCCACGTCCGTCGGAATACACAATGGACTAGAATGGGTGCAGGTGATCGGACAGGATACTTACGTATCTATCATCTGTCAGAGTCGTATCTAGATGTATCAGGGGTCCCATTTCACACCAACTGCACAAGCCCCAAACCATGACAGAGCCTCCACCAGCTTGAACAGTCTCCTGTTAAGATATNCCAACTGCACAAGCCCCAAACCATGACAGAGCCTCCACCAGCTTGAACAGTCTCCTGTTAAGATATAATGTCCATGGATTCATGAGGATTTCTCCATACCCGTACACGTCCGTCCACCCGATACAATTGTAAATGAGACTAGTCAGACCAAGCAACGTGTTTCCAGTCATCAACAGTCCAATGGTGGTGTTGGTGGGCCCAGACGAGGCGTAAAGCTTTGTGACGTGCAGTCAACAACAGTACACGAGTGGGCCTTCAGCTCCGAAAGTCCATGTCAATGATGGTCTTTTGAATAGTTCGCACGCTGGCACTTGTTGATGCCCCAGCATTGAAATTTGCACCAATTTGAGGAAGGGTTTCACGTTTGTCAAGTTTAATGATTCTCGTCAGTCGTCGTTTGTCCCGTTCGTTCACGATCTTTTTCCGGCAGCAGGGATGTCGAAGATTTGATGTTTTACCGGATTCCCGATATTCACGGTACACTCGTGAAATGGTCGTACGCGAAAATCAAAATTGTATCGCNGTCTTACGTGAATATCTAAATTTTATCGCTACCTCGGAGATGCCATTTCTCATCTCTCGTGTGCCGGCTATAACACCACGTTCAAACTCACTTAAATCTTGATAATCTGCCATTGTCCCAGCAGTAACCGATCTAGTAACTTCGCTAGATGCTTGTTGTCTTATATAGTCGCTGCCGACTGCATCGCGTTACTCAGATTGGTTCCCTACTTCTCTTAATTGCAGACGCACGCCTATACCAGTTTTTTTGGCTCTCCAGTGTGTGTATATATATATATATATGTATATATATATATCAGTGTTCGATGCATCTATCTGCGTAATAATGATCGAGTCAAACAGTAGATGACAAAACTGTAAAATTGGCCAATTTTGAACAGGTTTACTCTTTAATGGGATATGGTATCGAGTTTTGGGGAAATACATCAGAAAATTATATATATATATATATTTATATATATATTGACGTATGTAAGCCCCACTGTAAAAGACAAGGCGGCTTATACGGTCAAAGTTAATGTCCCCCGGGCCCCGACTATTAGGTGCGTGGGGGGGGTTGCGGGTTTTGTAAATTAGGTAGATTATCACTGTTGTAATTAGTAGTACTGGTATATTGTATCTTATAGTTTTTCACAAATACACCACCTTAAACGTTCGAGGTGCGGTACTGTTTTACTTTGTCTACTCGAATTTACTGGGCGAATTACTTCGTGATGGCGGGGGCTTCTGTGACGGTGATTTGCATACTTAACTCCGTGGCGAGTGCTGTCAGCTGTGGTGGCGTTCCAGTGAAGTGGTCGGCCCTGGAAGCCGTTCCGTCGGTGCGGACCCTCTCTGGGCTGCGGTTTTGGNTAGAAAATAAAGCACTTCACATCATGCCTTAGAAACTGCTCATCCGACTCCATTAAAGTTTGGCAAATATTGCTATGTTATCCCAACCTAAACATTAACGATTTCAGTTTATTAAGCACAATTTCTCAAAATGGTAGCAATGTAGCAATTTCAAACAAAATTGATAGGTTGCCAATATCTCTTAATATTGTAATGCCCTGCATCTTTATCTCCTATTCTGGATGAGAGCATCTTTTGAATAATAAATTAATTATTCATATCTGGGGAACCACTGAACCGATTACCACCAAATTTGGTGCGCTTATAATGACTAGCAACCTTCCATAAAAAGTATAATTTTAATATGTAAATAACTTAGTTTCAAAATTGCATATATATTTTAGTTTAGGATACTATATCAAACAAAGTGTTTACCTTTTTTTAACCAAAAATTGTGGCAAACTCATATTTTCTATGGTGGTAACTTAAATAAATAATAATATACTGATATACCGACTCTTTTTATGTCAGTTTGTAATGTAATGCCGCTTAAAGTAATAAAGATTTTAGATTGAACCTTCGAAAACACTAAACCGATTACCGAAAAATTTGGCACAAATATCGCTATTTGGTAGGCAACTCTAACTACTTATATATATTTTATGTAGATCAAACGCATATTTCCAAAATGGCGTCCATATAAATACTTTAATTTAAAATGCCACATCAAAGGACAACTACACTTACGGCATTTCAACGAAACTTTGTATGCTGAGAGTACCTTCGAAAGAATAAAATAAGTTATTCGTAGATTTTGTCCGTAACTTTGAAAGATAGTGAAATAGCAAGCATTTCAATATAGTATTTCAGAATATGCGGAGATGAAACGCCGCAATAAACTTTCCGAAAGCGCTATTAAAAACAACATAATGTAAATAGTTTAACTTGAAGAAGCTATTCATTTTCTAAACGTTTGTTCCATTACAATTTGTGTTGCATAAACACAAACTGAACTCAGATTGGTACGCTGTCTGGCTTTATTGAGACGGTATATACGAGAATTGGTAACTTCTGTAGCACATAATATAGAAAATCTGAATTGAATTTAAAACTGAACGTTAAATTATAGTCACTTCTCAATTTATTTCTGTCACATCTGCATGCAAACATTATTATGGAAGGCGATATAATAGCTTTAAGAAACAGTATCATATTTTAAAACGGTTTTTGAAATTTCATATAGTATATTAAAGTTATTAAAATTAATCTTGGCGTGGTGACATAAATACTGCGTGCAATTTATTCAAGATACTAGAGCTTCAATCGTAGGCAATTTTGGAATATACTGATACCAGAACATATTGTTATATCCTTATGCATTAGTATTAAAGTTATGTCGGTTCTTGGGCATGATTCATGAGTAGAATTGAGGATTCATCATCCATCTTGGATGACGTCATGAATTTTGCTGTTTTCCCCCCTCAAAATTTCCCTTTTTCCTCCTCAAAATCAACCAATTTTCCTTAAAGATTTCGCTTTTTCCATCAAAATTTCCTGAACTTCCTCAGAATTTCGCCTTTTCCCTTAAAATGACGCTTTTTTCCCTCAAAATGGATCCATGGCCCCAAGTTGCAAAAACGAGCCTCCCCCAAAGGCAATTTTCAAGCCATTAGAGCATT
>NQII01006321.1:129715-173382 GCA_002778355.1 Clitarchus hookeri
GGTGAGGGGGCCATGTCCGTTGATCCTCAGCGAGCAACCAAATGCTACAATGGCTGAAAAATTGCCTTTGGGGGTCTGGTTTTTGCAATTTGGGGGCATGGATCTTTTCTGATGGAAAAGCGGGAAATTTCGATGGAAAAAGGAAAATTTTGAGGAAAAAACTAGCTGATTTTGATGGAAAAACGAGAAATGTTGAGGGGAAATAAGGGAAAAATTCGTGACGTCATCCAATATGGCGGATGGATCCTGAATCCTACTGATGAATCATGCCTCAGAAACGACATGCCTATATTATTTAATTAAATTTTACGAACTATTGAACAGATTATTATTAAATCTTGTAAAAATTCCTTCTGTCTATAGATTTTCTTTTGACACACGTGTTAACTTAATCTAAGTAACTGAGTTCTTCGCCAAAATTACTTGCGTACACATGAAGAGGAAATTAGGCTTATTAGTTACATCGGTAAACTTTTATTATTTTTTGTATATGGCGTTTCATTTTCACAGGTAAACCCTAGAAAGGAAATCAGCATTCTGTTATAAATTAACAAGAAACCACTTATCTTACGACCTCAATTAATAAAGTCGTGGGAATAAACTGGTAAGTTGCATTGAAATTTGAAATGCTTAGCCAATTAAATTTCACATATTGAAATTAAAAACTTCAGCTAATCAATGTTTCTATGTTTTCGCACAGTATATCATGAGTGGTTTTTAACATCAGAGTCTTCAGAGCGTATTAGGATTAAGCGAGGTGAGTATGGAGCAGTGTCGGAATACAGGGGCGGGAAAAACGGAAGATCCCCGGAAAAACCCGCCAACCAACGGATTGGTCTCGCAGGATTTCCACGTGCGGAAACCCAGGAGCGACCCCACCGGGAATCAAATCCGATTTCCCTTGGTGGGAGGCAAACTCTATCCACTGCGCAACCAAGGCCCCTTACGTCCGTTTTATAAAACTCAATTTAATTAGAAGGAAACGTTTTCTATTATAGTAATCTTTTCGTTTGTATTAGCCGATGTCTGGTATCTTATTACGTAGACTATTTTTGTTCTGTATTTGCCACTAATTGTGAATAACTAGTTTTATGAGTTAAAGTAAAATTATTTCGACACAGCGGTAAACCAAATTAATTAGTTTTAACCAAAACTACCTCATCGAGGGTAAAGTTATGACAGACGCGAACAAATACAGTTCAGACTGAACTATAAACTTACAAAAGTGGTCATAATCGGAGAAAAGGCGTATAAAATCAAGATGTGAAGTTCGAATTTCTGTGTTAACACGGGTTGGATCGCATCAATCTTTCTCGATAAGTGACGTGCAGTAAGTTATTTAATCAAGCTGTCCATTAAAAATGTTTATTGGTGGTTGGGTGGAATCTGAAACGGGTATGGAATCCGGGGAACGTGAGAAGAACGAAATAGATTGTCGATTTCTAAATCGACATCCAAATGAAAATCTTTGACAGCGAAAAAGCCAAGAACAAGTTCTTTTTTTCTCTGGTTTGTCTTTTAAACGCGCTTTCTTTAGAATAAAAACTCGATCTCATTTAAATTCTATGGCACGGCATTCGTCACAGCACAGCTTGTGGACTGGTATAAAACCCCTTGGCAGAAAAGCACTGTTGACGTGACGATCGAAAAAATGATGTAAGTTGCCTTACTTATTCCTGGTTTCGTAACAAGAAGTTCTTGGAATTATACGAAGAAGGAAATATACTACTCAAGGGAGGGGGCGTATCGCATCATATTTTTATTACCTTCAAGGCCTCGTCGTTGTGAGTAGACGATTATTTTGGCAATATAATACTTTATTTTAAATGTTTATCTCCTCTGTCTCTGTGAATATACAAACAATAAGATTTACTCTCTCACGAAACAATTAGCACACATGTACAGGATCGAAATCAACTCTCCCGACAAAGTTCGGCAGACAATTCCTCCTAAAAGAATAGGTTCAAAAATATTTATACGACCTGTTGCCAAAGTTTATTTCGGAAGGGTATAACAACCCTTGAAAGTGTAACTGAAGCTGAGTTTGTTGCTAGTAACACATCCAGAATGAGACAAGAATCCCTGAGTTCCTGGGTAATGTATTACTGAACGATGAAGTGCAAACCATAAAATATTGGTTGCTGATATCAACCCTTTTCCATAAAAATGGATGTGCTGGAACCCCATAGGTACATTTACAAATGTAACAATGTGGCATTTTTTGGTAGTTTCCCGTGGCTTAATTATCTACCTTACATGTTAATCAAGTTTGCCTTGAGTTTTTGCCCTATATGCAATCGTTTTCAAGAAATTAATGCTTAATTAATTACAAATTTGTAAGTATTCAATCATAAAGCATTAATATCTAAAAAAAAAATTGGTGTTCAGTGTAAAAACACAAGACGGTCTTTATGATTACCATGTACGGTAGAGCTCTAAGCAGCAGGAAGAAACAAAATATAACGTACAGTTACATTTTGAAATATACACATGGGTTCCATCCTACCAGCTTTTATGGAAAAGGAAGNGATATCCGCACCTAATTCTTATGGTTTGCACATAACCCGGAAACTCAAGAGATTTATCTCTCATTCTGGCTTTGTTACTAAAAACATAATTCTACTTTATTAACACATTCTGTCACTTCTAGGCCACCTGAGATATACAGGGGGTTGGCTAGTAGGTTACATAGTTAAATTACTTTGGTGCAGACTAAGGGCACCTGTGGTTGTTGTGTTAGGGGTAAACAAATACTCATATTCTCCGTTTGTTAACACACCAGTATTTTATTTATCTGAAGGTAACATAGGTATTTACACATACACTGGCGAGACTGAGCCCCCCTAAAAGTCGTAGGCCTGAAGGGCTGGTGGGCGGAATGCTATGCGTTGGAGAAGGTTGTTTGAATGGAGACGTTTCTACTTATCNCTCATATTCTCCGTTTGTTAACGCCCCAGTATTTTATTTGTCTGAAGGTAACATAGGTATTTACACACACTGGCGAGTCTGAGCCCCCCTACAAGTCGTAGGCCTGAAGGGCTGGTGGGCTGAATTCTATGCGTCGGGGAAGGTTGTTTGAATGGAGACATTTCTCTACTTCTCTGTGACTTGGGCTTTTGGTGAGTTGTCTTCGTTGGTAGCTGAGGCAAGGTGAGTTGGGTGGCCCATTGCCAGGCCCTCGGATTGGCTCTCGTTGGCGTGCTTTACTCAGTTGGCTTCTTCCTGCGGCTTTGACTGACTCTCTCGGAAGTCCCGGATTGGTTTCCTGGAATTTGTACATTCTCTGCGACCTCGGCTGGCGTTACTGGTAGGAGAGCGCGTCTCCTAGTCTGCGGCGACGTCCGCAACGATCCGGCTCGCGTTTCTGACTTCCCCACCTCGGAAACTGCCACTACGTTTTCGAAAATTAACTNTGGGTTTGTCTCGGAAATTTACACATGAATTTTCGGCTGTTCCTGGGTTCTCTCCTCGGTGATGTCACTATTGACTTACTGACTGATTGACTGCTTGCCTCGTTGTCATACGGCGCACGACTACGATGGCGCCTCTCGGTCTGGGGCTGCCACTCGTTCCCGGGAATTTACTTATATTCTCGGCACAGTTCTCGTCACACGACTGATTACTCCCGTGCCTGCTTCACCTCCCGTTTCGGCGGAACACCTAACTCGTCTTGCGGCTGTACCACCGAACAACTCCGGTCTCGGCTGGTGATAATCGACTCGGCCAGCATCTGAACTCCAGCCTGGTGATACGACTGCCTCTCGCTCTAACTGCCTTCTCCGCCTCGCATCGCGACTGCCGAACAACTCCTTCCCGTCTTGGCTGAACAACTGTCTGTCAAAAACTGCTCCCGAACAACTGACCTCGTGCCTCGTTTGCATCGTGAATTTAACCCGTCTCCTGACATATTCAAGTTGACTGTCAGCAGTTTCTCGAGAGAGAAATCGGGAAATTCCCTGTTACCTCGCGCATTTTTTGTGTAGGATTTCGTGTCTCGTCAGCTGCTTGGGCACTCCAACTGGGGTGGAGGGAGGGTGTGGTAGGGCGTTTCGGGGATTCCTGAGAGCTGTGTCTGCACTAATACTCGCCGGGGNAGCTATTTCTAGGGACTTACCCTGCTTCTCTCTACTTCGGTTCTTCCTGGCATATCCTTATACGTCGGGACAGGCCCGTTGGTGTTTCCCCGGAAGTTTCGTTGTCACCTGCCTGCCCTGGCTGGCTGCCTGCCCAGGATAACAATAGCAGGGTGTGAAAACAGTGCAATGCCTATCCCATGTACCCATCACGCGTCAATTCAAGGGTAGTTATACCCTTCCGAAAAAGACTCAGCTATAGGTCGTATAAAATTTTTCGACCTATTTTTTGATGAGCAATCACCTGGCGGAGTTTGTTGTTAGAATTCAGTTCCACCCCACGTAGGTATATATAATGTAAATAGAAAGCGCAAAAAATAATACACAAAAAATGTATAACAATTTGCAAATCATATTAGAAAATAATTAAAAAAGCCACAGGTAAATTTAATACTTTGTACTTTCTATGATAATTTTAAGAAACGTCGTGATTAAAATTGCTAATCATGTTTCCTTAACTCACGAACGCCCATCAACGTTATAATTTAATATTCAATGAATTGGGTAAATTCACATAAAGGGGCCATGCCGGCGCCACAGACAGGTATTTGTCCTAAAAAGCTGGCCAAAAGTATGCATCACAAATTTTTAATAAAGTCTGTCTTTTGTCACTTAAACACAATGGGACTACCCCCTAATACTATTAGAGCTGCAAGTAAAAGCATATACCCATGTTATTCACTTTTGCAAAAAGAAAAACTCAAGTGTTATCCAAAGGATCCGGAAATATCCGCCTGAATTAGAGAGATAGAGTTAAACTTCATAAAAAAATTAGGCGTTATTTTGGAAGTCCTGTCAAGTGGCTATAAGATAGACTTAAGGAAACTTTCTGAATTTTTGGAGGAGACCGCAAAATTGTATGTGACTTTATATAAGTGGCACCCAATGTCACCCACATTACACAAAATATTGTCACACGGAGCAACAGTGATTGAGCATGCGCTACTCCCGATTGGTCAACTATCCGAAGAAGCGGCTGAGGCACGAAATAAACATTTTCGGTCGTATAGACCAACTTTCTCCAGAAAATTCTCCAGAAAGGAGTGCAATGAGGATATATTCAAACAGTTACTCTTGAGCTTCGACCCATACATAAGTTCCAACAGAGATAAAAGTGCCAAAAAAAAGAAGGCGTTTTCAAAAGAGGCATTGCAATTCTTACTAGTGGATACCAGTTTTTCTAATGATTCCCTTGATATAAGTGGTGAAAACAATGATGATGATGATGATGATGAAGATAATAAGAATTGTGACTCTGAATGATGTTATTTGATTATACGAATTATATATATATTTTTTGCCAATTTAACCATTTTGTTTGTTTTATTTCATCAATGCCTTTCATCAAGTTACTATGATACTGTATAGTATCAACATAAATTGCATATAAATCATATAAATACATGTTTAAACTACATATTAACACTAAACAATAACTTAAACACACTTAAATACTTTTGGCCAGCTTTTTAGGACAAATACTTGTCTGTACGGCGTTGGTTTCAAATGGGGCTGGAAAAACACGCTGGAAAACCGTCTCCATTTCTGCCAGCTGGTAACGAACCGTGACTTCTGAAATTATCGACGGGCTTATAACCGCATGAAAAAACATTCTAAGACTTTTGCGTTATTGAGGCAGCGTTAATACTTCGGCTTTTCTCACGCGACGTGCTGTATTTCAGTGGGGCCGGGTTGGGTACAGGCTGTGGTCTGGCAACCAACCTGTAATGGGTGTAAGGTGAGGGGACTGGGTGCCTGAACACCGGACGTGTGCCCCGCGTCCGCCCAGTAGGGGGGAGCCTAGAAACTGAGTACCTGGTGGGGTAGTCGTAACGGCTATGAAATGACTACTCCAGTTGGGCCTAACCCTGGTTACAGGCTCTAGTGGTGGTGACCGGCGCAAGTGTAAGAGCTCGCTAGGCGAGCTCCGGTGGGAGCCGCTCATAGGAACTAGTGATCCCTGGGGCGTCTCCCTGCCACCACGAAAAGCTTCCAATCCATCTCCATTAATGGGGCAGTGATGCGAATATATAGCCTAGCACTGCTCAAGTCCATCTCCACCTCCTCGTGGTATGGGCTGGTAACATGGGGGCCGCCCCATGGCTAACGGAGTGAGGACGACTGAAGGCGGTGACGGCCTGTCTGTGCACAGATAACCAGTCACGGCGAGGTTATGTGCAGTCTCCAGAGGCTGTATATATTCTTCGCCATGCGGTGAAGACCCGCGAACCGAATTGCACTCCCAAAGCTGAGCCTCGACTTAGAAAATCGAGGATGATCTCGGGGAGGCGGAGTCACGATGAAGGGATTGTCTGGCATCCTGGAGGGGCTGGGCCTTTCTGGGTGAAAACTCAGTGTGCATGTCTGAAAATTGTGGGTACCCAGGGGATCAGCGTGAAAGCCCCGGCTTCGGCCGTGCTGATCGTGGGTCGGACTCTGGGTGGTAGTGGTTGAACCTTCTGCTTAGAAGGAGGTCTGGAGGTGGGTACTTGCCTGGAGGGCGGGCTTCCTGACACTGGAAGGGTCAGTAGCAGCTGCCGTGGAACGTAAGCGTGCTGACTCACGCAGGTTGCCAGGTTTCGAAGGGTTGGTGCTCATCAACGAAGGGCCGTCGGTCTGGTCCGCCTAGTAAGAGGACTCGTTCACAAAGCGGGTTTGTAGAGTGAGGATAGCACTCGGCCCTATCAAGGTGGCGCGTGCAGATTCAACTCTGTACGTTGCTGTTGACAGGTGAGGTGGAACCACCCTCGGGTGGAGAACATCCACCCACTGCGATTGGAAAGAGCGATACTCTTTCTACTGGCAGTATTCAACTACTGTCAATTAGAGCTCTGACCAAGCTCAAATTANTACTCTTTCTACTGGCAGTATTCAACTACTGTCAATTAGAGCTCTGACCAAGCTCAAATTAATCCAAGGTTATGGACTTAGTCCAAGACTGTAGGGGAGTGCGCACCTAACAGCCTGGTGCTTAAAACACATATTTTCTATATATGTGACGACTAGAGTGGCAAACAGACGGCGATCTGAAAGTAATGGAAAGTCCTGATCGCACTCCCCTAGTAAATACGCTCAGAATGGTGTCTCCTGTAATACCTTTCGAGGATCAGGCACAGGAGGAGCTAGCCAGGGGTCAAACAACCGCGCCACACAGTTGGCGAACACATGTATCTCAGCCGCGGAGTTGGGTGTCAACTGCGAGCTGCTTGACTTAGAGGAATCAGCTGGCGCAGCAACGTCTCACCTCCTTCTGAACACTTTGTAGTGCAGTGGAGGTGGAACTTTCATCCCCGCTGTGCACAGAAGCGCTTCTATATATTTAGCTGAATCATGTTTGCAAAGAGTGCTTTCACACCAACGTCCGAGTTAGGTTCTTGCACCGGACTGAAAAAAAAAGTGATAAATACATGTTTTTGCAGATAGTTAAGCACTTTTGAAATCCCCGTGAAAGATATAATTTTTGGCCCATGTTGTTTCTTTCCACTAGAAGTAAAATTAACATTGCAATATACCTGAAAATGTTATTCGTACCTCGATGAAGTGCGACAGTGAAATTGATCAAAACAAATATTTAATATATATGCCAGTTCCTACTTTTACGTTGTGTAAACCAAAAAAAATGAAACGAAATATATTCAGGGCTGAATAATTCAAGCAAAACCCTTTTACGACGTTACTACATAGTTCGAGATACTTTGCGCATAACTCTGCCAAATTTATTGAGACCACGGAAGGCGGTGTACCCGTTAAACTATATGCACTTAGGGCAAGGTCTTTTTTGCAACAATTTAAATCATGATTACAAATTATTTTGTTTTGACGACACGAAAATTCATGCTCTTGAATTTTTACAGTTGCTTCCTTGCATCTATTAGGTAGGATGTTTCTCAGTGTTTCGTAACGAAAAGTGTCTTGCACAGCAGTTAAAACTATTGCGCTTAGAGGTGGCGATGTATCGCAGCGTTTGCGGACTTCGCCATTATAGGATGTTTACGGTTAATTGAGTAAATTTGAAATTAACCTTCGAAAAATGTAACTGCCCTTACCTGAATGCAGCTGAACGGGTACACTGAGTAACACACGCCCTTTAAAGTTGCAACAACGCGGAGGGAATGTAGTTCAACGTGTTAGCTTTCAAATAAAGTGCTTGGTAAACATTTGTGAATACTGAAGTTATTTCTTTTGCTTTCGGTTTTTAATACCAATTTATGTAAGAACGTGGAAATTTCAAAATATTTTACTTTTATAATTATTTCACCGTTTCCCTTGACCGACGCATGAGTTAAGTGATCACACTCACGGTAGTGATAATTTTACGTATGGCGAAATAATACACAATATGAATGGATGTATATCTTAAGCAGGACTACCATAGAGGTAGACAGATTTTCGTCTTCTGCGCATGTACCTGAGTTTGACCTACCCCACACCAATACCAATTTTATAGTCACATGGTCAAAAGTGATCATATTTAAAAGATAAGTCCTTTTACTTGAATTAATTACTTTTACCAATTTCAATTTAATCCATTTGCATAAGAAATTTGTTAGAGGCTATATACAAGCATCTCAAAGCATCTCATAAAGCCTACTCACGTCGTTTACGATAGTCGTATTGGCAGAAAAGCAGTCCAATGTTGGAACCCGGAGAGTGGCTACTGCGTACCTTGAGCGCGCACTCTACCACATATTCCCTCTGCGGGTCACACCGCACCGCCATCGCTGAACGGAGTCGCCTGCTCCCGACATATCTATCGGCCGAGATGTGACCTCGTCTGTAGATGTGCGCGATAGCATGACGAGGCCTGCCCGCCATGTTGCGACACCCAAAAACATTGGAAATCTAACCTGCCGAAATTGAAATGAAACTATTGTGTCAAAGCATGTTGATATTTAGCCTGAAAGTTTATCGCCATTAGTTGTTATTTGTTCGAAACTTCCACATTATCACATGCATCGGATACCAATACCTGCCCCAGCATTTTCAGTGTTCAGGGCAGCTTCAATGACGTCATAGCGTGACATCTCCCGTTATTGCTATCTCCATGCTGTCGGCCATTGTCACCATCTGTTTTTTTTCCCCCACCGCTTATATGGAGCCCTCTCGAGTCCTTATCGCGCGGCCGACGCAAGGCAGGGGCAATCTGCGGACGTTATCAGGCGACCCCGCGACACCCACCTCGGTTATCGGGCGGGATCGCGGACATCCCGGGCTCGGCCGGACAATGGCGCACCCCCGCCACACTGGGCCGGCGCCGCTGGCTCGCTGGGACACGACGACAAACCACCTGCACTTCCGTGGATGCCACCCGCCTCTCATTGTGCCCTCGTTAGAAAAACACGTCCCGTCAACAACACAGTAACCTTCAGCCCTCCTAGCTTTCACCCTTTGTGTCTTCCTTCTCTAGCTTTCATTTACTTCATCACTCCCCTTAATATAACTTCATTTTAAAAGTTTTATTTAAGAGCCACTAACTAGGGAGTTATCTTGAATCGGGTGATGCATTTCTAAACGTATATATTTACGTGAGATTAAATTTTTTTTAGTTGAATTCATTTTTCTTCGTGTCAGTTTTCTTTGATACTCTCCGTTCTTACAAAGTTGCAGATAAACAATTTTC
Source organism: Clitarchus hookeri (assembly GCA_002778355.1). Taxonomy (NCBI): domain Eukaryota; kingdom Metazoa; phylum Arthropoda; class Insecta; order Phasmatodea; family Phasmatidae; genus Clitarchus; species Clitarchus hookeri. The sequence goes on from NQII01006321.1 coordinate 139,469, forward strand.
CAACAAAGATTTTCCTCCGATCGGAAACATAGTATAAAAGTTATATTCTAAAGGGACTGTAAGAAAAGTATTTTTCATAAACTTATTATACGGTAGGGCCTCTGCCTTCCATGTTTGAACGATGCGTTACATTGGCCACGCCCGTAACGACGTGGAGATACAACTACGTATTCGTAACTAATTTTAAAATTTTGCATTCACCATCAAGGCTACTTATGAAGCGCGTACTGGCTTACAACTTAATGTAAACTAAAGAATAAATAATTAGTTTACTTTCGAAATTGGTTACGGATATTACAACAATTAAGTGTCCGGGTGTTAAATATTAAACGTAGGTAATAAGTCTGTATAACTGTCATAGAGAAATAAAATTAATCCATCATATAAAAACCCTACGCGCCTAAGGGTTAACTGTAACCCACTAATTTCACTAATTGAGAAGAAAAAATTTGAAAATTTGACTACAAGGAGTTAAGTTTTCTTCTTGCCCTGCAGTTCTGACATTACACTTGGACTATTGATTAACCTGTAATTTGTTCACAATTAAAATAATAAAATATTATAAATATCAATAAATGATCCCTTTTTACGATAGTCAGAATCTATACAAGGTAAGTACTACCTGAAGAAAATGTAAAAACTCATAAAATGTAATGTCAGTGAAAAGAACAGTCATCAGTCATCCCTATTGTATAAAAACTGCGACCAGAGAGTGAAAAATGTCCATGTAAACTCATTCAGACCCAGTACACACTAATTTGTGTACATTACGAACGTGTAGGTAATTTTTGGTCTGCGAAGCTCAAATACCAACGATCTTACTTGTGGGTAAATGATTCGCAAACAGTTTTATTGGTTTAGGTCACCAATTGGTTCATATTACTGTTGCCGAACATATAGCGTACAGCTCATTGGCTGTGACAACGAAACAAGAGTTGTGTTCACTTGACTACAGCACGCATCATAAATTGTTTTGCNGTACAGCTCATTGGCTGTGACAACGAAACAAGAGTTGTGTTCACTTGACTACAGCACGCATCATAAATTGTTTTGTTTGCAACATCTGCAACCGTGAAATAAAGTGGGCCTGGAAGGGTTAAGTGACCAGACCTGCAGGATCCCACCAGTCTGTGGCTATTTTGCGCGCTCGAGGCCTCGAACTGCGTGAACTCTTAAGGTTGAATCTTGTTCACTCACCACTTGCCTCANGGCTATTTTGCGCGCTCGAGGCCTCGAACTGCGTGAACTCTTAAGGTTGAATCTTGTTCACTCACCACTTGCCTCATCGGCTCTACGGACGAGTCGCTCAACTGGCTTGCAGTATTTCCGTCGGCGACTGATCTAAACTTGACTTTATAGTTTTTTTTGGCACTCTTATAAGGATAAAATTTATTATGCGTATATAAAGACAACTCTGAACTTTCAACNCTTTATAGTTTTTTTTGGCACTCTTATAAGGATAAAATTTATTATGCGTATATAAAGACAACTCTGAACTTTCAATATAAAAAATTTAACAGCTAAAACTGATTCTGAAAACACCCGTTTCAGCAGATTTTACGCACAAAAAATAATCCTTAGAGTTGAAATGAGAACTTAAAATCTGTATTTGAATGCAAAACGTTATTTAAATACTTTTCGTGTCTCACGCCACTGCAAAATACCCAACCGTTTTTTGAATCACGTGTATACTACCAAACCTCTGCAATAGAACTTCATACGCCAGCCAGGTAGAGTCCTGAAGTTCGCCATTGAAAATATTTGTTCATTCTTTTCTTCAGACTACTCTATAGCATGTGTATAAACTGTTCACGATTTATTCAGCAGCTTTGAAATAAACTTTTGAAAAATGCCACTGCCCTTACATGTATATATTTGAACGGGCGCACCGCCTGGTGTGCGCCCAGTGAAGTTGGTAACGGCGCAGGGAAAACAATTCCACGTCTTCACGGTGAATTAAATGTGTTACGTAAACATTCGTGGTTGCTGAAATGATTTATCTGGCTTTCTGTTTTATTTTCTGGCATGTACGTGTAAGGCATAGCATATCTCTTACATATTTACTTTCCCAACGCATTAATAAAGTGATTAGGTCCATGTAAACGTTAATTTAACATATAGTGGAATAATACACAACGTGCTTATAAGTAGATCTTAATCAAGGCTTTAAAAAGTGCTCAGTTTACCGTGAACAGCCTGTACCTGTTGGCTGGAATGATCGGCGTTTTGGAATAATTGGACTTTACCGGAACAGGAAGACACTGACGCAAGAAGACTTGCTCGCTATCTATTTTTATGGTTCTATGAATTTCATAGATGGTATGTTGGTGTTGTATAATACATTNGTACAGCTCATTGGCTGTGACAACGAAACAAGAGTTGTGTTCACTTGACTACAGCACGCATCATAAATTGTTTTGCTTGCAACATCTGCAACCGTAAAATAAAGTGGGCCTGAAAGGGTTAAGTGACCAGACCTGCAGGGTCCCGCCAGTCTGGGGCTATTTTGCGCGCTCGAGGCCTCGAACTGCGTGAACTCTTAAGGTTGAATCTTGTTCACTCACCACTTGCCTCATCGGCTCTACGGACGAGTCGCTCAACTGGCTTGCAGTATTTCCGTCGGCGACTGATCTAAACTTGACTTTATAGTTTTTTTTGGCACTCTTATAAGGATAAAATTTATTATGCGTATATAAAGACAACTCTGAACTTTCAACATAAAAAATTTAACAGCTGAAACTGATTCTGAAAACACCCGTTTCAGCAGATTTTACGCACAAAAAATAATCCTTAGAGTTGAAATGAGAACTTAAAATCTGTATTTGAATGCAAAACGTTTCTTAAATACTTTTCGTGTGTAACGCCACTGCAAAATACCAACCCGCTTTTTGAATCACGTGTATACTACCAAACCTCTGCAATATAACTTGATACGCCAACCAGGTGAAGTCCTAAAGTTCGCCATTGATAATATTTGTTCATTCTTTTCTTCAGACTACTCTATAGCATGTGTATAAACTGTTCACGATTTATTCAGCAGCTTTGAAATAAACTTTTGAAAAATGCCACTGCCCTTACATGTATATATTTGAACGGGCGTACCACCTGGTGTGCGCCCAGTGAAGTTGGTAACGGCGCAGGGAAAACAGTTCCACGTATNTACCACCTGGTGTGCGCCCAGTGAAGTTGGTAACGGCGCAGGGAAAACAGTTCCACGTATTCACGGTGAATTAAATGTGTTACGTAAACATTCGTGGTTGCTGAAATGATTTATCTGGCTTTCTGTTTTATTTTCTGGCATGTACGTGTAAGGCATAGCATATCTCTTACATATTTACTTTCCCAACGCATTAATAAAGTGATTAGGTCCATGTAAACGTTAATTTAACATATAGTGGAATAATACACAACGTGCTTATAAGTAGATCTTAATCAAGGCTTTAAAAAGTGCTCAGTTTACCGTGAACAGCCTGTACCTGTTGGCTGGAATGATCGGCGTTTTGGAATAATTAGACTTTACCGGAACAGGAAGACACTGATGTAAGAAGACTTGCTCGCTATCTATTTTTATGGTTCTATGAATTTCATAGATGGTATGTTGGTGTTGTATAATACATTTATTTGTGTTTCGGTACCTTGAAGCACTAGTTGGGCGTCACGGCTGGAAATTTAACTATGTGCAAATATTACATTATGATGATGGTGTATTACGGAGGAACAAATGAAATGCACCCGATTTCGTAGGCTTTGTCTCTGCGTTTTTCAGTGCGAAATATGTCGTCTCTAGATACGTCCCGACGTCTATATATGTGTCTATGAGTAAACTGTCGCGTAGGAGCAAAAATTCAAATTTTGGACAGTCTGAAACAGTCCCAGCACAGTACTGAACGTAAGCTAATATTGAAGAAATTCCTACACACTACACTGCAAATTTTTTTGTTGTAATTTTTGTAGATAATTATTTGAAATTTTGTAGATGTTTGTAACATTGCAATTATTTTATCTTGTAAAATGACTCGTTTGTAAAATTACAAGAGATCTCGCCTCAGACCCGACACTTATGGCCGAATTCGACACCAGTGCCTACCCTCCCACTCATACCCGCGATGACAAGTTTATTATCTGGGGAGTGCAACGGCCGATGCCAGTATTTACTTTATTTCTTATCCTAACTATCCTTATGCAATTGTGGTTTTTTTTATATAAATTCGGGGCCTGTCCAAATTTTTTCCGAATTATGGGATGGTAATAACTATATACGTATTTGAAATTAAACATTCTACTTTCCTGGATGTCGCAGTAGTTTTGTGGTCAATACGCTCGAGTGCCGACCTAAGGGGTGCCGAACGATCCTGCCTACCTCCGGCATTTTTGCCAGCGCTCACGCAGAGAGGACTACAGATTTCCAGCACAAAGGAATCGGTTTCTGTGTATATGAGGCCTACGTTTCTGCCACACCGTGCCTGCATGACAGTGTAGTGGAAGCGATACATGAGATTTTATTCATATATAAATTTTATTTTATGAATGAAAATATTTTTATATACATACGTATATAATTTACCTTTTAAGTCACGGCCTGTCTGTGTGTGTATGTATAAATGCATGTTCAGAAACAAAAACCAATTAAAAAAAAATTCCAGTGCTCCTAGCGACCACCATTTGAACTAAACTCCCCGATTCCAGCGTGCCCTTGCAGGCAACGTGATTACCAACACACAAAATGGCTGCATCGATGCCAGCTTTCAAATGTATAACTGTATACGACGAATCTCTTTCGCTGGTTACATTCGATAATGAATACATCACATTTGATAAACCCATCTACGCTGGCTTCACTGTACTTGACATGTCGAAGAATACAACATTTTGGCAGGTCGCATCTCTACATAAAAGTTATATGCATCCGTACAGAGCCAATTGCTCAGCGATGTACATGTGTGTCGATCATGCACTAGCGCGCATTTCTGTTATATGTAACTTGTCTGCGCGGTACGGAGCGAAGCTGGCCACGCGCGCGCGAAACTTTTTTTTTTCTGTAATAACTAGCTGTAGGATAAAAACACTAATTACACTTACAAGGCTTCGTCAGCAGCGTGGTCGCTCTCACTCTCGCAAGGATGATGAAGTTCGCAGCATCGCCCTCACACTTTCCCGTCCGCATGAGGACGGCTCCCGGACTTGGGACCGGGGCAGTACACTACGCCAGAAAAAAAAAACACCACCGGGATTTTTCCTTATATGCAAACAAGTCTTGTACATGAATGCGTATAAAAACACCAGTGGCGTCGCAAGCATAGTGCACGGGTGGCTTACGAAGCTGCAAACGGTAAAAACGACCCACCTAAAAAAAATGCAAAGCGGACAAAGGAACGCACAGAAAGACGAAAGCCACAGAAGAAGTGTACAGTATATATAGACGAAGTTTGTTACNCCTGCTAGGATAAGCGTTCAGTCCCCCCAAGAATTGGCTATAAACCCCAGGTCGGAGACCCAACATACATGACAACTCCCGTGCACAAATACGCGTGTGAGTGATCGTGGAATATTAAATAGTGCACACATCACTACATATCGGTAACACGCCTTAGAAGATGAGCATGCCTCTTGCACGGGCTACACCGTACCACCATTCAACAGTGTCGCCATTAATCAACAGCAACACACCTGACAAGATGAATACGGGCTTTGCATGTACTACAGAATGCTGCTGAAAAAAAAATTTTAAACAGTGCACAAGTAAACACATGAGTGATTTCAGAAATAGTACAGACAGCAGGACATATCGGCAACACACCNCCTGCTAGGATAAGCGTTCAGTCCCCCCAAGAATTGGCTATAAACCCCAGGTCGGAGACCCAACATACATGACAAATCCCGTGCACAAATACGCGTGTGAGTGATCGTGGAATATTAAATAGTGCACACATCCCTACATATCGGTAACACGCCTTAGAAGATGAGCATGCGTCTTGCACGGGCTACACCGTACCACCATTCAACAGTGTCGCCATTAATCAACGGCAACACACCTGACAAGATGAATACGGGCTTTGCATGTACTACAGAATGCTGCTGAAAAAAATTTTTAAACAGTGCACAAGTAAACACATGAGTGATTTCAGAAATAGTACAGACAGCAGGACATATCGGCAACACACCTTACAATATATAAGGATACCTCTTGCATGGGCTATATCATGCCACCATTCAACAGCGCCACCATTCATCAACTGCAACACACCTGGCAAGATGAATATGAACCTTGCATGTGCTATACTTTGCTGCTGGAAAAATAATTGGAACAGATCAACACAACCATGCAATTCGTTGTGGGAGAGGGGAATCGAAGTGCTTCAGCTTCGACAAGCCCAGGGCGAGGAACTGCCTCGTACTNATGCAATTCGTTGTGGGAGAGGGGAATCGAAGTGCTTCAGCTTCGACAAGCCCAGGGCGAGGAACTGCCTCGTACTATTCATACCGACCCCTGTTGCTCTCCTGGGGCAATACACAAATATGATGATACATGCCTGCCCCAGGGGTGTGTATGTGTATGTACGGAACATCAACTACGATAACCGTAAGGGACTATATGTACCCCATCATAACATATATGCCGTTTGTCGTTCATTCACGAAAGAACCAGTTTGTTGGTACATTGAGTATACACTTCGTGATGATGCGACCTAATGATGTTGACATGTATTCTCATTACTTGCTGATTCAATAATATGCGTTTATAAATGTCTAAGTTGATTGTGTTTTTCACGACACTCTTCTGTATTCCTTTGGCTCGCTTCACTACTTTATCATTGCATTTATATCCATATAGCTTCAGTCTCAGCACTACAAACTCCAACATATCATTACCTCCGCACTCATCCATGAACATGCCAATCACTCTTGCGTTAGCGGGCGAGTATCAGGGATGAGTGGGAGGGTAGGCACCAGTGTCGAATTCAGCCGTAAGTGCCGGGTCTAAGGCGAGGTCCCTGTAGAAGCCGGGACTACAGATTTCCAGTCCAAAGGAGTCGGTGTCCATGTATATTAGGTCCACATTACTAACATATTGTGCCTGCATGACATCGTAGTGGAAGTGATACATGAGAGACTTCGACAGGTCAAGTAAGGTGAAGTCAGTATAGATGGCCTTATCAAATGTGATATTTTCATTATCTCATTTAACCAGCGATATAAATTCGTTGTATACAGTTCTACATTTCAAAGCTGGTTTTGCAATAAGTTTATTTGCAGACAGTTCGGTGCATGTAAGTTCCATGCGCTGGCATTTACGCTTATTTTTCATGTGCTTACAGTACATACCTTTGTTCATCAGCTTGTAAAAGTCCTTCTCGAAGGCCTTCGTGGCTGCCTTGCATTTCTCCATATTCATGTCAATATATGGTTTCAGCCATGCCTTCTGGTTGAATTGCATTACACGTGTATCGCCTTCAGCCGTAACCCATGACTCATTACCTTCTTTAGTTTAAAATAGTTCACAACATAATTATTTTTGTCCTCTAGGGTAGTCGTGAGCTTAGATTGTTCGTATCTGGGGGAGGGGGGGATGCACTCATTTACCAGCAGGAAAGGAAGATCTTAAAAGTCCTCACAGAGCTCGACAGGATATTCCACATCTGCCTCCAGTATGTAGTCTACATATCCGTTGTCCAGCACAAACATAACATGAATATCTCTATCGGCTCATTTGAAATTGTTGTAAGGCAGTGGCAGTGACATTGCCCATCCATATAATTTATTGACGTCCACATGCTGGATGTAGGTAGACGGTCTGCTTGCATCGTATGTGGCTGGCACATCCCTATTATTTGCCACTGTGTGATGCTTGATGCACTGGGCCACCCCTCCCCAGATACCAGCCTCGATAGACATGTGGACATCGTAGCCAACAATAAGGTCAATCTCCACCTGTGTCTTTCGCAACANTGCACTGGGCCACCCCTCCCCAGATACCAGCCTCGATAGACATGTGGACATCGTAGCCAACAATAAGGTCAATCTCCACCTGTGTCTTTCGCAACATTGAGTCGAAGAAGAATCCGGGAGCACTCAAGTAGCGGACACAATTCAGCCAGTACTTCATCAAACATATCCCCTGGAAGTTCTCGAACACATCACACAGCAGCAGCACATTGGTCTTCAGGTACAGCTCAGAGTAGTCTTCCAGTGTGCGACACCCAAACGACGCCCAGACCACCTGTGCATGGTGGTAATCTGCATTGGTGATGGCACATCTGGTGAGTTGGTTGTGAAAGGCTGACATGGGTGGCAGATGTGCCTCGGCGAGCTTCCCCGACGAGTCAACACAGTCGTAGGGGAACACTCCTTTCCGAGTTACCAACTCGAGATGATCATGGTTGAAGAATGCTGCAGTGATCTTAAACTCGCAAGCGGTGCGAGGTTGGTAGACATGAATCTAAATGTGTCTACAAACTGAATCGTGTATTTGTTGCCCAAATTTTTATAATAAAATTCGAGTCGTATGTCAAGTTGTGGAAGAGGTTTGGCAGTCTCTTGGGGCAGTGGCGAAGCTTATTACAATTGTTATACACCACCCCAATAAAGGTGCAAGCAAAATTGTCTTGGTGATGGACCTTGTGGTTATTTCAGACAAAGGGGCTGGAACAGTGGGAGCAGGTGTTAGCAAGAGCATAGTCAGTCCATTCGCAAGAAGTCAGTGCTCCCAGAGGCTCTGACTGGCTATATATGTCCTTCACAAGATTGTCGATCCTCACGATTTCCTCCACAAATTTCCTCGATGCATCTATCCCGGTGTACAGTTGCACATTTGTGGGCAGACTTGAGGTTTTTCAGGTGGGTATTACAGTGTTATCCACCTTTATGGAAATACCTTAACTCTAGGGGTCATGTTTCTGATAATGTTAAGTGTAGGAGACATCCAAGTTTGGCTGACATTACTGTACCAGGACTAACATTTCCTCAAAGTCTGCATACACTACTATAGGTACCTTATCGAAATTATGGTTTTTACCAAACTTGAGCACAGTTTGCTTGCTCTTATTTTGTAGTGGTGGACTGTCGGCACAGAATTATGCATGTTCGTTACAATATTTCCTGTGCTGAGCTAGCATTTCTTCGTCTGTGAGACCCATAATGCGAGGTATATCATTATAGCATTTCAGACAGTGATTGCAAAGATGTACAGTAGTGCGATACGACATCACCTGGGAGCGTACCAGTTGGGAGAAATCGGCTGTGTAGCAAAAATTAGAGTTCCTGTCTGCAGTCCTCATAAGTAATATATCAAAGTGGTGAGCCAGTTCTTCTTTTGGTTCCTGCATTGGGGCCACCTTATTATCGTCGCATGACAATATTTGTTCATGCTCACCCCTGGGTTGTTCCTCTCGAACAGTGGTATTTGGTGCAGAGGGATGGAGAACTCTAGCCCACTGAAGTTAAATTTTGTCTCCAGCTCATAATATTGTTGGTTGACTCGTGCAGGATGCTCACCATCTACATATTGTGCCAAGATAGCCCATTGAATCTCTGCTGGTCCTGGTTCTGTGGGTGAACAATTGCCTTCTTGGCTGAAATGTGTGCAGGGGTGGCAGGTACTATTGCGGCTGCATGCGTATCTCTAGAATTTTTTTGTGTGGTCTGCCACCCGGCTGCCATTCTGCCTGGGTAAGTAGGGATGTCATTGATCGGTATTAATAGCCTAACGTTCCCTTGTATTATGTGATCTCGGCTGGGGTAAATATCAGGGCTTCTTGGAAATAACTAATGCTCTCGTAGGTATCGTCTGCCATGGCTTCAAGGGAATTTATACCGTCCACAGCTAGTGACGATGTCTTCAAAATTGCGGTGGCTTTTCAGAATCGCTTTTTACTTTTTATAAATTTTTTTTCTAGGAGGCGAAAAAGATAGGAAACTAACAAACATTCTCTCAAATAAATCAGCTGCAAATATTTGCATAAGAGTAGCGCCAAATTTCATTGGTGTTCAAAACTTAGACGTGATCACAGAAAGTTATTGTTTAATATGTATCATTAGCAAAATATGCTTTCAAGGCAATGTAAAAAATGTTGCAAATCTAATGGATTGCCTAAAATTGTTTGACAGTGATTTAATATTTAATGTGAACATTCTGTATCTTATTTCGGCCTTTTAGCTTATGCTAACTTAATGAGTACAATATATTTTAAAATTCAATACTGAAAAAAAAGTAGTTCACATACTTACAGTCTTGGGAGGAACATAACCTAATTTCCTTCTGAACAACAAATCCTTTTTAGAAATCTAAATCAAAACAAAGAGTACTGTTTATTTAACACTAATTTACTCATTTATAGCTATAAAATCTTAGCAAAACAATTTATTTCTTGAAAGATGAAATATTTTATCATACGTATAGACGTGAGAAGTTGTCCATCGGANTCTTAGCAAAACAATTTATTTCTTGAAAGATGAAATATTTTATCATACGTATAGACGTGAGAAGTTGTCCATCGGAGCTTGCAGTTTTATCTTTGCTCGATACAACAGTTTTTGATATGGAACATCTTCCAAAATCAAGGATGGTGTACAAAAGATCCTTGTTCCTTGTTTACATGTGGCACTAGAAAACTAATATTGATTCCTAGAAGGGCTGGAAAAATCTTCCCGTCNTCTTAGCAAAACAATTTATTTCTTGAAAGATGAAATATTTTATCATACGTATAGACGTGAGAAGTTGTCCATCGGTGCTTGCAGTTTTATCTTTGCTCGATACAACAGTTTTTGATATGGAACATCTTCCAAAATCAAGGATGGTTTACAAAATATCCTTGTTCCTTGTTTACATGTGGCACTAGAAAACTAATATTGATTCCTAGAAGGGCTGGAAAAATCTTCCCGTCNATCCTTGTTCCTTGTTTACATGTGGCACTAGAAAACTAATATTGATTCCTAGAAGGGCTGGAAAAATCTTCCCGTCATACTTTTATTTTCTATGCTCTAATTCTCTGTATTTACTTTAGCTTCGTTATTCCTCACCACAGTGTTTATTTCTTGTTGAAGCACGACAGACAAACGTTCTGGACCACGTACACTCCTCCCAGTACTACATCGCCTCAGGTAAATGTTAGCTACGCAGATGTAAACACCATACGCACTCACTGTGACACCTCAAAATTGCTATTCTTATCTGCTACAATTTATAAGAAAAATTTCCCCTGTATTGACACACGTAATATTTTATTTCTTATTGTTTGTTTATATGTGGTAGCTACCGTTTTAATAACTGCTGTTTAATTATTATATTTCTTTTAGTGGGAAATATGTGTACGTTCTGATATCGTATGTGTAATTATAATTATTATTTTTGAAAGCCTTTCTGAATTATTGAAAAGATTTATGGACGGAGATCATGAGCTAAGAGCAATATGTTACTTTGGTTGTCATGGTAACGCATGGCATGATGTGTAATATGTGACGCAGCCCTCTCGTGGTTGGCGCGAGGTTCGAAAGAGACTTTTTAAGTATGTAGTTGAGGAGGTTTGCTAGCCATCTTCTTTCCGCCAGGCAGGATTCCGAAACAGTGGGTTTCGACCTGGTAGGCATTTTGTTATTTATTTTTTATTTTGTAAACGAGTACGTGAGAATAATATAAACTGCCCAACGGGGTAAAAGACGCGCAACACTTTAATATAAGGAGTAAGTCTGTACGTGCTTCCTACGCGGGTATTTATTTAATGTCAGGTTAGAACTACCACGAAGTGGGAATTTGTACGAAATGAACTGTAGATATATAGTGTACCACAGGCCCGAGAACCTAGTTAGGTAAGATATTGCAGACGTCCCGACATTAAGGAGGATGCCTAGCGAGTCCAGCCTATAGGATTTATTCAAGATGCTGATATGAAACAATATTTAAGTTAAGTAATTTGAAGGTTGTGACCGCAGAGAGAACATTGAAAATTATTTAATTAATTTCCGGAAACATATTATTTTCGTCAGAGTCGCCATTTTGGGCCATAATTATTTGAGTTGCTCAAATATTTTTGTCTTTGGAGACCTTCAATGTTTGTCAAGTTTTCTGGATCTAGTTTAAAAAGATACATTTTAGTTATATTTTTTTATATTTAAAAAACATTACTTGTAATAAATGCATTTAAATTTAAAATATATACAATCCAGAGAGAGGCTAAAGTTACTGTAAGGCGACACAAACCCAAGCTCTATTTAAAGTTCACGCTGATTTCACAATTGTTTTAGCCCAGAACAGTTCTTAATCAAAGCCNCACAAACCCAAGCTCTATTTAAAGTTCACGCTGATTTCACAATTGTTTTAGCCCAGAACAGTTCTTAATCAAAGCCCTGGAGTCAGAATTAAACATTTTTCGTTGAAATTAAATTTTACATATTTTTCCTTAGCCTCAGCGAATATTTTTATTTCTGTAGTTTACTGTAGATTGGCCCTAAATCTTCTAAGTGTTCATGTGTGTTGTTTCCGGACAACTGAGTCCATCTGAGACTTATGTTCCGGAGACGCATTTTCATTGTAAGGTATGTGTAAGTGGTTTTACGTTGCTGCAAAATAATTCTGTCCTGTTTAGCCAGGTATATACAAGATCCAGGCCAGAACTCAGTGTAAGTAATGGAAAGCAAACGCTGGTTCGACCCAAGATAATATTTCCCAACGCAATCTTTTATACNAATCCAGGTCAGAACTCAATGTAAGTAATGGAAAGCAAACGCTGGTTCAACCCAAGATAATATTTCCCAACGCAATCTTTTATACTATAGTGTACACTGTACACTCACACAACAACATTAGGTGTCAGTAGTACAGGTAGTACCTACATATTACATCACTCTGAGATTTATTTTGAACAGAAACAATATAAAATGTTTTCGGTGGTGAGCGACTATTCGTTGTGCATAAGTATGAATCGCACTGCCATCAAAACTCCAATGTTGTATTGGCTATCATACCTCTAATGTCGAAAGTAAATTTGAACTTCGACCTTTTCTCTACTTTCGGACTCTAAAATAATTATTTCTTCGTGCCAGCAGAATTTTTGTTTATATAGGGACAAAAACAAACATTTCCTTTTAACGTTTTGACAAAAAATTCTAAAATATTATAAATTAAGTTTGTTTACCTTCTGATTAACCCCCTTTTTTTGGTTAACAAAATGTGCATAAAACACAAATTCCAACTGAAATTACTCTATACATTTATTTTTCCGTATACAAACACGTATTTTGCTGGCCCAAACAAATTTTTTTCACTAAACGTTATCATTTTTTTATATTTTGTGAAACGTCTTTAAAGGAAGATGTGACAAGTTTTCTTTATTTTACATCCAGAGTTTCTTATGTAGTTCTAATTGTACTAATATGTTATTTTGTTTTCTCATGTAGATAAAATTCATTTCTTCTTTCATCGACCTTCGATGCAAAAGTTCTTACGCCATAACAGTGACCAATTTTTACTAACAATAAAAGAAAATAATTTATTTTTGCGTGCAAAAATGCCACAAAAGGTATCTTTTACAAAATATTTGATTTACTAACTTTGTTTAAGTTAAATGGTTAGTTATACGGTCACTTATGTGCATGGATACTTTTGTGTAATTTTGTATATATGTTCGTGATCATTGCGGTTCTATAAACGATTGACCTTCTCTGACCTAACTGGTTAAATACGTACGAAGAAATGTATTAAATGTGCTTAAATTGCACTTCCGTTAAACTCTATTTATATTTTCAAAGTGACCAATGAAAATTAGGCCTAAGAAATTTTCCTTACATTGCTGGTCTATGTGATTGATCACTAAATGTTGTGCTTAATAATAGACATAGGTAGTTTTTCATTTTATTGTTGGTTGCACACCATGTTACCAAAAATATCCTAACCTCTCCTGAATTTACAATTGACTGTGGTTTTTCTCCAAGTCTCCGTGGAATATTACCAATGAACAATAGGCAAGTATAAAAAATTTCTATAATGGATTTTTTTAGATTTGGTTTATGATATTGCTTCTGTAGTTATTCAAGGAAAAAGCATTTCGCTAGAAATTAAGTTACAATGCTAAACTGAGTTGAAGGATTAAAATGCAAACTTAGAGATACACCAATGAGCAAACAATTGAATTTGAGTTGTCTTTGTGTGGACAGTTTGAAGGACCGATAACTTCTTTAAAGTGAAACATAAAGAGGTCACGTGTATATATATGTACAAAAAACACTTTTGATAAAAACATTTATGAATTTTAATGTTCTGCCCTGAATGAAGTAAAATAAGTAGACAGTTGATTAAAAAACTTTATGAAGCAGCAACAACTAGGTTATCATTCATGGTGTAGAGGTGAGTCCGAGACGGAGTATTGACGGAATGCAGAGACGGAGTAACGGGAGTACCGAGGGTAAACCTGCTGTCCAATGGCAACGTCCGCCACGCTTTCCACGTGCGAAAATCGGGCACGACTTCTACGATGATCACAACCGGTTCATCGACGTGGTACAGTGTTAAAAGAATTCCCCCGCCATTTTACGAAAACGTTTTAGTTAAAACACTTTAGAACACTCTGTAAATTGAAGAGCACATTGTTTTTGCGATAAAGAATATTCCATAAGTTTCACAATCCTGAAATCTTGCCGTAAATTTGCTAATTAATTTTTACTGCACTTCCTATAAAAAAAATTTAAGTCAGTATGCCCTTTTTTTTTTTCTTCGTATATTGGTGTTACCGAGTAGTAAATGAATGAAATCTACTGAGAATCAGTAATTAAGAAAATTTTAATTCACTGACAATAATAATAACGCATTCAAAAAACTGTTTCATGGCGACCAGAAATATTTTGTAGGTGGCTACCAGATTATTTTGCCAATATTACCCTTAAAAAATATTTTGTGGCACCAACAAAATTTGTTATTTCGGTATTTAGTGGCAACTACAAAACGACTTGTGTGGTAACCCATAAATCCAGTGCGTGGATAGGCAATAATGTGTTCGTTAGTGGCAGTAAAAATGTTACGATGCCAGCAACAACACCCTTCAATCCGGTATGGCTCACAAAAGCGTTTTACGAGTTGTCGGCTTCGGAAGGCATTGTTACAATTTGTCAAAGTCAGTGGGCTTTACCAGGTTAAATTTCGTAATTAAATAAAATTGTTGTGTTTTATTTCCTTTTTTATTTACAAACAGTAGAAACAAGGTACTCTCGATTTAACATCTAACAATAAATGGCAATCACTTGCTATTTACAATCAATCAATTTTTTCAAAACCGTTCACTATCACCTCAAATAAATTAATGCAATCTAATATCTGTGACTGAGGAACCTTCGTCACATGTGTGATACATTTTACAATCTATACAACTGAATGTTTGTGAAGTACTTTTCTTGATTTGCATTCTATGAGCAGACATGTGAGGGTAATTAAAGCCCTCTCCATTGCTGTGGTCAAAGGAACTCCTTTTAAAGACGCACGACGCCTGGCATTGCTTCTAAATGCAACACACTTGCGTATTCTAGGTTGTGGCTCAAAGCTGTTAAGGCGTTTGGCTTACGCGCCAAAGAGAAGCCTAGTTTATATTGCAGAAAGATTACGCCAACGTGAAAAAGCTTGTGACTTTGCTTAAAATATCAGTAATGTGCACAAATCAAAGGGTAACAGCACGTATGTTTTCAAAACAATTAAAATTCAAAATCAAAATGCAGTACCAGGAATCGAACGAAGCTCCTTTCGAATGTGAGTTTTGTGTGTTATCACTATGCCAGCTCGCTCGTTGTTTAGAATTTTGACTTGATTCTGCATATTTCACAAATCTTATAGGTGGCACACACCCACACACACATACAAAAGTCTGAACACGCAAAGTTCAGTTTATGGAATAATTGATATGTAACTTACTTCGAATAAGGGTATTACGTAATCCTTCCCTAACTTTTAAAGAATATACTTCACGAAGTATTTCATAACCTCATGCAAAGAGACGAGCACTGACAAATATGGCGTCGTGGTCAGAGAGGAGATGGCCGCATCCAGTACGTTAATCCGCGTTCACAGAATTTAAGAAATTAAGTTTTGTAGTGGCGGCAAAAGGTTTTACTACGGACGACACGAATGTCATTGCTGCTTACATAATATTTGGTGGCAGCCAATAAGTATATTTTTTTATTAAACAAATATGGTAGTGAGCACTAAAAAGCTTCAGTTATTGTCAGTCTACGTGTGAACCACATTC
The DNA here is from genome assembly GCA_002778355.1 of Clitarchus hookeri. NCBI lineage: Eukaryota > Metazoa > Arthropoda > Insecta > Phasmatodea > Phasmatidae > Clitarchus > Clitarchus hookeri. The sequence continues at coordinate 155,689 of NQII01006321.1, forward strand.
TGTATTTTACCAGAAACCAAATTTCGCCTTGCAATAAATCAACAAAATGTTTATTTTTGTAACCAATAATTTTTTTTCTCTCATGATCGTGAGTGTTCATCTACTTTATTGGTATTAGAATAAAAAAAAACCTATTTGTGTCGGTGTCGTAAACTAAGTCGAAGCCCGTGTTGTTCTGGTAGTTCAAGAAGCATATTTCAGCAGTTCATTGTTAAGACTCAAAAGTCGGTAAGGGTACATCTAGTACGCGCACTCTACTTTGTGTTCTCTCCACCGTAACAACGTAGTAACGGAATTTTTCAGCGAGTTTCATTTCACTGATTGGAATCACAAGGTCAGTTCTAGAGTAAAGAGGGGATGTCACGCCTGAGAAGTATGAGGTGAGTCCCCGGACTTTATTTTCCCGATGAAGGAATCGTCTCCGCGAGACGTCACTCCTGCTCCAGGTCCTGGCCGTAGTTGGACCGGTAGCAGAGGCCAATGTGCTCCCCCCCCCATGTCGCTCTACGTCCAACCCTGTGATGCGGCGCGGCGCGGCAGAACGCAATCTTGCTGAGTGGCGCTAGACGGCGCCTGCCACGGGGTACGGAGGGGCGGTGGGCGGAGAAGGATTCTTCCGAGGCGGCGAAGTGGCGTGCTGCGCCCTGCCACGCGGAGTTGTCGTGAGATGAGCTCCGGACCTTGACGTTTTCATTACTGAATGGTTTGGAAACGGGCACGGGGGTACCATGTTCAGACGCTGGAGGCCGATCTACTCTACCTGAATTCAGGGACTGCTCCTCCCCAGCTTTCCCGATTTCTTTTATTTTTTTCCCTCACGACGCTACCTGCAGCTACGACGAAATTAATGTTAAATGGGAACCAAGAAGTCAACCTTAGGCCTGTATAGGAGGGGCCGCGGTGTTGTAGTTCAACTACTCGTCTTCCACCTGGGCGAACCGGGTTCGATTCCCAACGGCGCACGCTCCTGGATTTTCGCATGTGGTAATCGAGCCAGACGATGCCGCTGGTTGGCGGGTTTTCTCGGGGATATCCCGTTTCTCCCGCCCTTTCATTCCGGCGCTGTTCGATACTCACGTCACTTCGCCCTCATCGGCTCTCAAGACCTCGATGTTAAGAGCGGCGCAAATCTCTTTAATCACTTAGTCCTACATGTAATAGAGTACTTTAAATTGCTGACTGAAATTGGTATCTTCCGTATTTTATGCACGTTTGGGTTACAATAGGCGAGATACATGCTTGTTAATAAAAGCTTCTATGTATGTCTCATATGGTAATTGCCACAAAGAGGCCGTTGGGGGCTAAGAGGGCCTCATCCTCCTCCCCATAAAACGACAGCTATTCATCATATTTTATTTTTAGACTATCATTAAAATCAACACAAATTCACACTCATTGTCGTAGGTGTAAACAACTGTATTTTATTCGTGGTCTTAATTTTATCTTGTAAATGGTGAACTCTGGCTAAACCACCAATTGTGACATTCATACTGAAGACCAGAAACTCGTTCCACACATCACGAAATAAAGGTAGTTAGCTGCATACCTTCATATAGATATATGCAAAGGGTACTTATGATCATGAATTCAGAGCATGTAAAGTAAGGAAATGCCTGCTTAAATATGTGTGAAGAAAATGAGTTTTTTTTCCACAAGAATTGAGAATAGTCAATCGTAATCTCACAACAAAAATTCTTGGAGATAGTACGAGCTAAAATTTCTTTCAAAGGGGTGGTGTGACGTTATATAAATTTGAGCTATTTCTATACAGTACCTTATGCGTGCAAAATGTGGTGGGATTTTTTTTTAAGTTTCTAGGTTGTGATATTATGTTAATTTTAGGTGACATATCAGAATTTAATACTAAACAAACTATAAATGTTTGTATTTAATACAAACAAGAACTGCAAATACGTCAAGCTGGATTCAAGTCGCTTCGATTTTTATAGGTTACATATGTAAGAAGACATTTTAACAATTAAGCAGTTAAATCATTTTAAATTACTAATACCAGGCTGAAAATGTACTCAGGTTGGTTCAGATTGTTTCCGAAATTTGGCAAATGCGCTAAATTACGAATTTCTGGATGAAAGCTCTACCAAATGAATTAAATGGTCGCATATATATTGTACTACCATAACACAGAATTTCATTTAATTTATCGCAGTTGATTGGTAGATATGCCATCCTGAGATCAAATATTTATACACGATAACATAAAAATATATGGCTGCTTACATAGTTTGCTGAATTTGGCCTGAATTGATAAAGGTGTTCCCTAAATATAATTCAAGTGTTTATTTTTCACACAAAGCTATTTAACAAAACGGTGGCCAAGAGGTTTAAACGCTCGCAATATGTACTGCCAGCATACCAGGTTTGGCTAAAATTGGCAGAGTTGACCAGTAAATGTGTCAAACTACAGTAAAAATTTTAATGCACGCTGTTTAAAAAAAAAAATGTGTCTGATAAAGTAAATATGCTTATTCATGTAGTCGGTTAATGCATGTTTCATTGTTTGTCCAATTTGGTGGGAACTTATAGAACCGTTCCAGTGATATGATGTAAGCGCTTTAGTTTTCTCAGATTGTGCTAAGTCATAGAACTGCAGAGATCAGAGAACATGAATTTCTTCATTACATGTTGATAGCGTTTTATTTCGATATACAGAACATTGTTAAAGTCGGTCAAATGGTATCTGAGAAATTATATAGCAACCAAACGTGCAAAATGGTGACAATTTTTAAAATGAGCATCCAGAATGGTTGAAAATTAAAAATTCTGCTATTCACAAACATAACTTTATTTTAGGTAGTGCAGTGAAAAAGGAATGAGGAATCAAGTTATCAGACTTGATCAGATTAAAATCACATTTTACTACAAGATGACAGATTTTGAAGATGGTAATAATGATCTAATCATAGATTAGGTACACTAGCGATCTTTGCTGGACAGTGAGTGAGGTTAAAAGTGTAGACGACGTTCCGCTGGTTTGGGAATCTGATCACAATCATATAGTTTTTATTAGGGGTGATTGGGTACGTGCTCACATCTTGAAATTCACTGTTCGCAAGTCTTGAAGTTACAAGCAAGCACTGTACTCCTAAACTACAACATTTCGATACAGAAGTGTATTTGCTGTATATTGGCAAAATTATATACTCCCTACAGCTGTATATGAACAAGTGATGCTTGAGTCAAGAAGAAAACGCGAGGGCAGTGCCACTACAATCAATATTGGCAAGAAATTTTCTAGTTATTAATGCGTGCACTTAAATTGTGTTACCGTTTTTATTTCATAATTGTACTTCGGCCATCGTTCAGAAATTACCAGACGGAAAACAAAGTTAAGTTAAAGTTAATTATTTTTGTAACGTAACTGTTAGTATACCTAACATAATTGTTGGTTTTAAGTTGGGAAAATATGACCAAAACACAGGAATTTATCGCATAAATGCGGAAGATGTCGGTTATTTGTCTCTAATTAATAAAAGCCTTTAATTGTAATAAACAAAAATAAATATATTGTAGGTGCAATATGCAAAAAAATTATATATAAATAAACATTTATGAAGACATCTTTCAAACATTGCTGCTAATATCGCATGTGGTACGAATGCATACTCACAATTTAGTGCGAACTAGGGTAAGTGATTAAAATATTGTGTTGACCATTACCGCAGATTGCATTGCCACAAACGCAATGCTCTCAGATTAATATACGCACTCTATGGTATTGAGAATTAGATACGCTCATAGTTTTATAAATTTAAATGCTGCGCTTGCTTCATGGCGGTGGTTAGTGGCAGTATATTCGTAAATATATTTATGAATTTTTTTTTCGGTAGTTAAAGAGTTATTAGATGGGGAGAGGCAGACATGCAGGCACACATGCCACAGATCTTGTAAGCCTAAAGTTCCAAGGAAAGTGAGCTAAAGATAACCCTTATGCACTCTTTGTCATTATCGTCAGGTTAACAGACGAACACTGTTCACTAAGTTAGTAATAGTTCTTATTTATGCACGTGGTCAGATAATACATGCTGACTTGGAAACACAATTAACCGATTGTGATTTTGGAAAAAGTTCAGTTAACCGTGAAAGGAATATCCTGTCTTACGCAACCACATTCTCCCCTACCCCTTACGCTTTTATTATTCCGATAAGTCCGATAGTACGGTGCAACGAGCACTTTGAAGTAAGTACAGAGTTACCAACGGGCGAGGCACGTTATGACTAGGAGAACAAAACGTTACCTTATTTGCCGTATTTAAAGTTGCCACGTTTCTTCTAGTCATTACAACCCAGGACATAACAAACAACAGAGCGTTTATTGATGGTTCTTTTATTGACGGCGCAGCGAACATTTCTCTAATAGAAGAGTCGTTTAATATATTTCCGAATTAACAGGTCATCATGCTCATGTCGTAATTTGAGAAACTTACGAAGTTTATGCGAAATTTGACTAATTATTTATTAAGATATTGTAACCTTTGTTGCTGCACACACTGACTTGAATCTCCTTGGTGCCAGAAATATACACACAGTTTTTCATCAAATTGTTTAAAAATAACTGCTTATAAAAATCGTAGATGTATTCTGTTAAATTACTTTCCTTTACTAATGCCATTTTAACTTTCAGTCGTGTGTACAATGCAGCATGTGTGTTTGTTTCGCGCATTTATGTCATCAGCTCTTATATCTCATAACCGGAATCGATAAAAAGTAAAAAAAAAATAAACCAAATCATTTGCAACATTTGTGTATTTCACTTGCCGCTCTTTTAACGCATTTTAGTGAAAGAGTACACATAACCCGACTAAAGAAGTCCCAAAACGGTTCATGCATGAAATGATGGAAGTAAATGTATTTCGCCGTAGTGGATCGTTGTTAGTTTTTCCAATATCAGCTGAAAGGCAGAGTGCAAAAGACAACCGGTGAACGTAACATAACGAGATGGCAGGGAGGTTCTGAACTCGATATTGAAAAATGGCCAGCTTCGTCACACCCGAATGCGGTTTGTAAACCACGGGCCATTTTACAGTCGGCTATATTTGCACCATTAATATTGATGAGTCTGGAATTGGCTTTCCCTCCATAGGGGCGAAACGTACACTCCTTTTATTTTTAGATTTCCGATGAATTTCAATTCGAATCGCTATNAACCAAATCATTTGCAACATTTGTGTATTTCACTTGCCGCTCTTTAAACGCATTTTAGTGAAAGAGTACACATAACCCGACTAAAGAAGTCCCAAAACGGTTCATGCATGAAATGATGGAAGNAACGCATTTTAGTGAAAGAGTACACATAACCCGACTAAAGAAGTCCCAAAACGGTTCATGCATGAAATGATGGAAGTAAATGTATTTCGCCGTAGTGGATCGTTGTTAGTTTTTCCAATATCAGCTGAAAGGCAGAGTGCAAAAGACAACCGGTGAACGTAACATAACGAGATGGCAGGGAGGTTCTGAACTCGATATTGAAAAATGGCCAGCTTCGTCACACCCGAATGCGGTTTGTAAACCACGGGCCATTTTACAGTCGGCTATATTTGCACCATTAATATTGATGAGTCTGGAATTGGCTTTCCCTCCATAGGGGCGAAACGTACACTCCTTTTATTTTTAGATTTCCGATGAATTTCAATTCGAATCGCTATGTTTAGTGTAATTGACACCGTTCTTCTTTCTGAACTGGAGCGTTTCCCTACGTGAAATGTTAATGACGTCTATGTTTCTTGCTAATGTTACATTGGTTTGCTATTGAAACTAGCAGAAAATTATATACCGTAAAAATTTGCTCATTTTCAATTCTTATCGTTAATGTGGAGACTGTGTTCTACCCTTCAGTTACACTACACTCAAGGTAAACAAATATATTGAAAAAAAAAGNTTTCATAAGTGACTCCCAGCCGCAACCTAATTTAAGACGTTGTCACGTCAAAAAAGTATTTCATGGCTAGATATTAATTAAGGAAAGAGTACCATGTTAGCTACATATTTAAAACGGCAAACGATNAAAAAAGTATTTCATGGCTAGATATTAATTAAGGAAAGAGTACCATGTTAGCTACATATTTAAAACGGCAAACGATAAAGATAATAGGAAATACTTGCTTCAATAACATACCAACGTGTTGACAGGAAATCTAACTGCAAATTAAAGCTAGTCAAATATTTTTCTATTCATTTGTAATATAAACTTTGTTACANGTTGACAGGAAATCTAACTGCAAATTAAAGCTAGTCAAATATTTTTCTATTCATTTGTAATATAAACTTTGTTACACGTACATTTGTTTTCATGGAAAAAATTATTACTTTCCCTTATATGAGGAATCAATAATTTAGTAATATCAGTGATATATATCCCGAATTTCACTTAACGCATGCGTATCAATCCTAAGTCTGTCTTGATGAAATCGTGCAGTTCAGTCAATCCTGATAACTGCGCAGGAGATTGCGTTTTGGTCACTACGATCACACAGCACGACAAGAATATTTCTCAATTTCTGAAGAAAGTGGTTGCATTTGTAGTAGTTGGCTTAGACCTACTTTATTGCTGGAAAAGGTGTACCAAGAAAATTCGAGCACTGTAGTTCGCCTTTTCAATAAAAATCTTTCAGCACTTTAGGAATGAGGTGTTTTTGTTTCCCATAAATTATTTTTCACGTTGTTACGGAGTTTACTTTTATACTAGCTGTTAGGATGCTTCCATTAATGTCTATCTGGATATCATCCTACATGTGATATCACTATGGAGTGGTGAGCACAAACTGCTGTTTCTCTGCTGTAATACTTACCAATGTTCTAAGCTTTTATCAGTTAATGCCCAATGATAAATGAAAGTTAATTTTCTTACTACCAACGAACTCTGCACTATTCAACAGTTTCCTTGTATTCTCTGTTATTACCCTCGATCTTCTCAATATTCCTCTTTCAGGTGCTGCCACTCATCATTACAGATATTCCAGTTCTCCGACTTGCACTTAAACATCCGTGCTTCCTTATCCCTGATGGCGAATTTCTCTACAAGATTCCTTTGCCATTTGTTTTATCCATTCATTTGACATGGCCAAGCTGCTCTCCTTATTCCATCAATTTGCACAACCTTTGCCTTATAATATTGTGTTTCAACTGAAGTCTATTAAACCTCACTAATAACAAATTTACCTTAAAAATCCTCAACAAATCAGAAAGGAAAACAATTTTTTCAAACAGTTAAATGAATTAACTAATGAAATTAGTAAGACGCCAGTTTATTAATGCATCATTAAATAGTAACGTTTCTAAATAAACAACTATCCCACCTACAGAAAAAAGAGTCCTCTATAATAAATGTAATGATTCTCTGGTCCACGAGTGTAAAGGTAATATTCTGAACAAACGTTTCATAAAAAGAGGCGTTGGGGGGGGGGGGGTAAACCCTGGAAGTTGTGATAGCATCATTTTAAAGAGGCGCTGCGCATCCAAGCGAGGAGTTGAGGCGCGCGTCATTTGAGTCAAGGGGAAAACGTAGTCGTATAATAAAGGCCGGTCTTTGCGGGGTCGCAGTTGATACAGTTGTTCGGAAGACGTGTTCGTGAGTCACGGGGTACGTGTCANAAAGGCCGGTCTTTGCGGGGTCGCAGTTGATACAGTTGTTCGGAAGACGTGTTCGTGAGTCACGGGGTACGTGTCGTGACAGGCACACTCAGAGAAAGGTTTGTACCAGCCAAAACAAAATACTTGTTGGTTTAAGGCCACATATTTATTTAGTAGCCATAACAAAAAAAATTTTTGTTGAGAAAACAAAACTTAGAAGAAGTTATCAGTATAACTAATAAACCTACTTTTATTTTACAAGGACGCAAATAATGTAGATGAAGTTATTAAATGGTTCGATGATAGCGATGCCATTAGAGATGCAACAAGAAACAAATGCAATGCTCGTGGCACAACTACAACTACACACCATCCTTAGCTGGGACTTAAACACATAGCTCCTCATACAGTAAGCTGGCGTGCAACAAACTAACTACATCACGGAGGTATGATTTGGAACATCAACTTCGATAGTAATCAGTCTTCAGTTTTGGGATTATTAACTTCAAATATTTACACAGAAATAATTGTAAAAATTAAGTGTGTGAGTCACCTAAATCTGGCAAGTTTTAATGTCCTATCACAACACCACTTGTACGCAGAATTTGATGAAAATATCTTGCCCGGTTCTCGAGATATGGCATAAAAACTTTAGTTTCTCATTTGGCTCTATCAAAGGCTTTCTTAAGCCATATCTGATGCTGCTAATATATACTGAAATGTCAAATTATCTAGTACACATGATTAACTAATCTAAATAAATTATACTTCCTCATTTTGAAAAAAAAAACAATGTCTGATCAACTTAATTTATGTAAGGTTACATGGCCCACCGTAGTACTACTTCTGTGAACAATTTTGGTCAGGATGAGATGCTTGGTTTCCGGGATATGGCATAAATAATTAATTTTATCATCTAGCACATTCTTAGAAAAAGGTGGCAAAAGATTATCTCTATAAGCATACTTGATGCTTCTAATGGATACTCTGAATATATCTGTAAATAGTATAGAAGAAAGTCGCTTATCCGCGTCTGTCTGTGTATTCGCTTAGTACTTCTAAATTACTTTATGGATTTTAATGCAGTTACCAACATCATTTAGAGAATTTCTCGGGAAAGGTTGTAGTTGATAGTATAGTTATATTTAATGTAATGATAGCAGAGATATGTCGAACCGTTTGTAATCAAGTCGGAAAAACCGCTTTTAGGGCGCTTACATGGCTTGCGCTGACTAAACCATAAGAGATACATCAAATTAATGTGATACAAAATTGTATCTCTTAAAGAGTCTACAGAAAAGTCTGTGGTAGCATGTATTTATCTTTTAAGGGTGATGCATCTCCACCTGTCAGGGCGCCAATATAACTTGACGGGGTTGGGTTCCACGTTTGGGAAGCCAACTTAACTTGACGCCTCACTGTTGGGAAGCCAACTTAACTGACGTGGGTTTATCTAGGCCCCACGTTGGTCGTGGCTATTTAACTTGATACCACGCCACTGTGTAATACAGTGTGGCTTATTGGGTCGTAGTTAATTCCGCCAGGCATAGACTATAAGGTGCCTAGAAGGTTGAAGGTTTTTCAATAAGGTAGTCTTTTGCTGTTTCATTTTGAAGGACGAATATATTGTCTTAAGTTGGAACAAAAACAACATACAGCAACACTTCCGAGGTGTGGTACTCTAATTTGGCTACTCGTATTAACTGGGGCGACTTCGTGGTGGAGGGGGGCTTCTCTGGGCGGCGACTTGATACTTAACTACTCTGCTGTTGGTGCTGGTATGCTGTCAGCTGGGGATAAGCTCCGGTGAAGTGGACGGCCTTGGCAGAGGCCCGCATTTGCTGTCGTCTCCCGTGGACTGCTCTACTGACGTACTGACATGGCCGAGGGTCCGATGTGCCCCCGGCCGCCCTCGGCGCTGTTGACCTCTCTCTGCGTGGCGATATTCAACTGACTGCTCGATGGTCTACTGATATAACCTCTCTGTGCGGTAATAAAGAACTCGACCCTCTTCTCACGTAAATTCGCTTATATGCTCTCCAGTTTCCCGCCCTAAGTCTCGGCACATGTGTCTCTTATTGAGTGAAGGGAGGAGGTGGTTGCCTTCAGTACAAAGCCATTCAGCCACATGCCATGGTTCGTGAAGGTTCGGGGGCGGGAGAAGTGGTGATCTGCCCCTTGAATTTACCATCTCAGCTTATTTTTCCGCGGTTTGGCTACAAGGGTGGTAGGGGTGAGGAGTATTCGTGGCCCCCACTTTCAATTGGTCAGCCGTTTTCTCNTTTCTCCCGCTTTCCTACGTATGTACGTAGCACTATCCAGGTGCTCCGGCGATATGCCAGCTCTTACTCGGCACAACCTTGATACGTGTAACTGCGATCCGTTCTGGCTTTCCACGTGCCTCGTGACACGTGTCAACTGGTAGGCGCTCGCGAAGGGGGCCAGCGAGGCTTCTACTCAAAAGGCGTTACACAACAAGGGTAACCCGCAGTAACCATTTTTGTCTTTCAAAGTATCGCTCCGGGCGAATCCGGGCTGGTTCCCTAGTAAAATATAATTTCAATTGGTGAAATTGATTAATAAAAATGATTAATTATCGAATTGTTTATATTACAGCCATAATATGAATAAGGCCAGACAGACCTTAAACATGGCCTACAGTGATAGCAGCACTACTGATGTGCAAAGTTCCGTGGGAATTAGTTGATTGGTCCCAGACATAACAAAAAAAGCTCAGTTTTATAATGTTGTGTTATTTTCATTACTGGAGAACAAAACACAGATTTATTGGCACACCCTATGCTTGACACAGCTAATGTTACATGTTAAGTCGGTTGAAATTTTCTGTGAGATGTGGTATACTCACATAAAATATTTTCATTCCTGTGATTTTGAAAATACGCGACAACCTCCTTAACCTATGTAAATTTAAATGGACTACAAAAGTATAACTTGCTGCCTGAATTTGGTGGGTATCAGTTAATAGTTTCTTGAAATAGGACAAGAAAACTTAATTTTTCATGTGGTACTATGTTTCCAAATGGCAGACGAATGAGTTTATGTATTTCCTTATTTTATGGTTGCATAGATACTGTCAGCATACAAAGTTAGGTTGAGTTTGGATACATTATTACGTATATGTATCTTGCTGTGCTAAAATGTTTATAAGGGAGTTATTTTTAAAATAAGTACCAAGAATAAATAAAAATAGCCTATCAATTTATATGGACTACCGCAGTATTACTTGGTTGCCAAATTTGGAAGAAATTGGTTGATTGTGCGCCGAGATATGACAAAACCCCAACTTATTTGTATGTCACTATCATACAAAATGGGGTCAAACTAAGCTCTAGATAGACACATTTCATGATTATATAAGATACTGCCCGCATACAAAGTTAAGTTGGAATTACGTACGTGATTTCATAATTATAGCATAGTATACTAAATTGTTTATATGTCTGCCTCTTTGAAAACAATAGCCTGACCCATTTAAACATGTCAATTCACTTGATCTACCGTAGTATTACTTGTGTGCCATATTTGGTAGGAATCAGTTGATTGTTTCCCAAGATAAAACATTAAAACTTTATTTAAATTTGGCGTTATCTTACAAATGGCGTATGCTGATTTAATTCTTGTAAAAGATAATTTCAGTATAACAAGTTAGGTCGAGTGAGTGAGTGAAGAGATTTGGGCGGCTCTTAACAGCGAGGTCTTTGAGAGCCGATGAGTGTGATTGAGGTGAGTATGGAGCAACGCCGGAATGAAAGGGCGGGGGAAACGGGAGATCTCCGAGAAAACCTGCGCCGACCAGCGGCATCGTCCTTCACGATTTCCACGCTATTCACATAGCTAAATTATAGAAATAAGTGCTTTATACATTTAATTTACATAAGTGAAGGTGGCCTACATTAATATTACTTATATACAAAGTTTGGCAGAAGTGGTTTTGTAGTTACCAAGATGTAACACGAAAGCTTTATTTTTCATGTTGTACTGTCTTCTAAAATGGCCGGTTAATAACATTATCACTCTTCAATGCATACATCAAGTACTGCCAACGTATAAAATTTGCTTAAAATCTGTTAAATGGTCCTTGAGATGTAATGTAGAAGTTTTATTTTATCAATGTGCACTATCTTCCAAAATGGAGGACCAATTACATTATCGGTTTCTAAATTCAATGCTTACATCATGCCCTGAAAATATACCATATTTGGTTTAAATCTGTGAAATAGTTCCCGAGATATAGCGTTTGAGCTTTATTTGTTCAATTTGCAGATACTACAAAATTGCGGTCAAATAATATTATTGGTTTCTTAATTTTATGTTCACATCATGCAATGTAAACGTACCAAATTTGGTTTTAATCTGTAAAATAGTTTCCGAGATATAATGGAACAGCTTTATTTGGTCATTTTGAGCTATTTCCCAAAATGGCGGATTAACGACATTACATTTTATTAATGAAATGGTTTTATAATGCACTATTAATGTTCCAGACTTGTTCTAAATCAGATAATTGGTTCCTGAGATATAACATAGAGGATAAATAAATTAAATTTCCGCCATTTTGAAAATAAGTACCCGGCACTATCGAAAATTATAAAAGTATAATGTTATTACTAAATACTATATGTGGATCTAATTTGGTCAAATACTGTTGCCAGGAGAGGGAGAGGCATACATTCCAGACAGACAACCAGGTCATTGCATAAGCCTATCTTTCCTTGAGTAAGTAGGCCAAAAGGCAGCAAAATTGATTTTGTTCGTCTAACAAAATATACACTCTAACAAAGAAAAGCCCTGCTTGCGTTGGACTAAAAAAATTTACTGGCAATAAAATATGTTATTTTGTTTGGTCTCTCAACTGATTGCCTTCGTTCAAAAATACAGCTTGAGATTTCGTTTGTAATTTTAGTAAATATTAGGTTACCAACAGTGTTCATTGATGCATAAAGATTGTTTAAAAATACCAATAAATTACGTTAAACAGACAACTAAGAAGTAAAGCTTTAAAACTTGAACTATCTAGTTACGTACGTTGTCGAATATTGGAACTGTATATATTAAAATCTATTCGCATCCAATCTGTAGTCACTTTAGCTGATATTGTTAGGGCGTGGTGCTCGTGCGCAAACGATCTGTGCGCAAATCACGGTCTGGCTTTAATTTTATTTATAACAGCCGAAACTGTTTCATGTAAGTAAAGCCAAACAAATCTCTAGTGGCACCAACCAAATCTTAAGAGTTTGGGATAACAAAATATTTCGTTGCCTCTATACCAACAATTAATATTGTCGCGCCAAGCAAACTGTTGCAGTCAACAAAATCTTCTTCTCAGTGCGTTAGGTAAGCATGGCAACAGTAGTGTGAATACCTGTGTGTGCTAATGTGTATGTGTGTGTGCCTATGTGGGCGTGTGTGTATCTGCGTGGGCGTGTGTGCGTGGGCGTGTGTTGGTGCGTGGGCATTTTTGTGTGCTGCGTGGGCGTGTGTGTGTACGAGTGTAAATCCATGACATAAAACTAGAGTACTGCGAGTGCAATGTGTCTGTGGGTTTGTTATTGTGTTTCTTCCAGGAGAAAACTGAAAAGCGCGCTCTACCTGTATTGACTGTGTTATGTTGGGTTAATTTGAAGTAGAAATTAATCTACTTTGGTACTTATTAATGAAGTACAGTTTATAGCCGACGGGTTCGATATATATATTTCAATAAGAAATAACTTGATAACGTAACTAATATTATCAAGAAAATAGTTATAATCTTCGACTGAACTATTACCATACAAATTTCTCAGTGGCTATTGGGGTCGCGGTGGCTGAGCAGTTAGCCTGCTCGCCTCCTACTAAGCCGAACCAAGTTCAATCCCCGGGCGGATCACCCCCGGATTTTTGCAAGTGGGAATCCTGCCGGTCGATGCCCCTGGTCGGTGGATTTCCTCGGGGAGCTCCCGTTTCCCCCGTCCTTTCATTCCGGCGCTGCTCCATATTCACCTCAATCACCCTTATCGGCTCTCAACACCTCGCGATTAAAAGCCGCCCAAATCACTTCACTCAGTTGCTATTAAACGTGATTTGGCAGAAATTGCTTTATTGACCTTGAAAATGCGTATTAGTTAAAAAAAAAAAAAANATAAAAGCTGATAAACGGTACTATTGTTGCATTACATTTTGGATAGTTTAAAAGTCACGTAAATAATATTTGTGACATGTTTGCCTTTACGGGATACATTTTTAGCGACTGATTCTATTTGGTGGGACTATTTAAATCCACACCCAGTCCGTTGAACTGGGTTAATTTGTCTAAATCTGTTAATTACGAAGCTGCAGAATTCCTCACGTAACCAATTTGTGTCCGAAGGATTTTCCATATAGTAATATAAAAATGTAAGAGTAATATTTTTAATTAAGTTACATATAAAATATAGGCTTTAAACATTACATTGCTCTCTCTATATCTGTTTGTGGATGTCTGTGTGTGTCGCCAAATATGGTAAACTTATATCACTTAAAAGAGACATCCCAGCTATTGCACTTCAAGGTCGTACATGACACTACTTTCCAAATGATGGCAATTATATATGTTTGTATGCTACGTCATACTTCAGGGACCATTCAACAACTTTGAAGCAAATTGGTATATTGGCAGTCCACACTACCAGCATAATATTCAGAAATTCTTGCCCTCATTGGTCAAAGTTTTTTACGATAGTGCCACTTGAAAATATACAGTTATTACATCATATTTCGGGAAATTACCCACAGATTTTCGCTTAATTTGGCAAAATTACGGTCATAGCAAGGTAAAATAAACACATCAAGAATACATATGAAGCACTTTTTTTAAAATAGCGGTAGGATACATATTTTTGATTAGAATGCCAAATTTACCGAACCACTTCACCATTTTCAAGCAAACTTCGTATGCCGGCTCTATCTGTTGGCAGTATACAATATGGCTTGACAAAATTTATTTTGTCGTACATTTTGTAATATGGCTCAAACAATAATAAAGCTCTTACACCACATTTATAGAACCAGTTATTTGATTTCTGCCAAGTTCTCGAACGGGGAGATGACTTAGAAAAAAGAGCGCGCATTAAATAGTCATCGATATAGCTCTAATTCCCATGAGTAACTTAAGTGTCTATTCAAATCCATGAAACAAATACTCTCACGAAGAAACACAAAGATGAATTATATTTGCATTTATACTGATATTCCCATGCTATAAAATTAAAACTTCCTTCCCAGTCTCCAGTGTTATTTCCACAACGCCATCCAACTTCCAACTTTCTTACCTCTTCATGAGCGGAGTGCTTCTTGAGATTCGTGATCAGGCCACTCTCCTCAGACCACGGTGAACTGGGTTCTATTCCCGGCGGGTCCATGCCCAGATTCCCGCAGGTGGGAAACGTGGCGGACGTTTCCTTGGGCAGTCAGTTTCTTTTGGGTGCTCCTATTTCCTTCACAGCAGCGGTTCGTTTCTGTTATAGCTCCACATTATTTCACTGCCACCTAGCCATGGGCATTGAAGAGCTTGGCGGTTAAGCGCCGCTCATTTCTCTCAAGTACTTCTGTGTCCGCATCTCACGTCACAAACCTGATGGGGCCGCGGTGGTGTAGTGGTCATAATACTCACCTCTCACCTGGGCAAATCGGGTTAGGTTCCCGGAGGGATCGCTCCCGGATTTTCGCAAGTGGGAATCGTGCCGGGCGGTGCCACTGGTCAGCGAGTTTCCTTTGGGATCCCCACCCCCTCCCACCGGGAAATGCATTCCGGCGCTGCGCCATTCTCCCCTCACTTAACCCTCATCGGCTCTGAATACCTCGATGTTAAGAGCCGCCCAAATCACTCTCTAACCACTCTCCACCAAAAACTATCTGTCATCAATACTTCACTTTAGTGTGTCAACTCAGAAATATAGACAGAAAATTCCTTTGGTACGCGGTCCACCAAATCCGCAATGTTTCTTGGTGAGGTAGTGTCATGATAATGGAGAAATAGGGCGACAATATACAAGACTATGAGACCCTCAAACAAAAGCAAAAATTAGTGCTTCTTATACTTTCCGATATATAGTCAATTATAAAAGCACTGGAAGTCCAGTTAAACAGGGATATATAAAGTTTAAAATATTTATACAATTTTTAATTCTAATTTAATTTTTGTGATAGTCCTAGATTACGGAAATTTCAGTGGTAAAAAGTGGTTTGAGAATAACGTTGTACCGTTTGCGGCGTTGAAACCATGGGAAAATTATTATTCCTTTGAGAGACGTGACCTCTCTTCTTTAGTTGCAATTCATTTCCCGAAGCAGTTAGCGGCTACACCTAAGGGCAAAGCACTTTATAATATGAGTGTATGCGGGACAGTTTGGGGAGTTTATTCAGAGTAATGGTCGTGGGTTCGCAAGGAAAATGTGCTCACGCTACTGTTCCGCTCTCTAGCAGCTATTTTGTCGTGCGACGCGAGAGAAAAAAATGTGTCTCAGATTTTTCTTTGCCCAGCTGTAATGAAAGGAAAATATACGGCAGGACTTCGGGAGAAGATGGGAAAAGAAAATGAGGTAAACTTTGCTCCCATAGCGTCCGTGGTCGACGGATTTAAGAATACGTGGTCACGGTAGGAGTTTTGCAATTAGTTATAAAATGGGCCTACTGTGAACCTCTATATATATTTAATTAATTATTCACTCACATTTTAATGAAACAACTGACGGTTTGAAGAATACTTTTATAATAATCGTTTGTGTTTCCAGTTCTGACTGATGTATATCAGCGTGTATTTCATTAGAGGATTTAATTGAATGCAGAGTGACAGTACTAAACCAGTGCGAACTTCCATTTTTCAAATAAAAATATTTATTTTGATGATAGAAACTACAATAACAAGAACAAAACTCATTTATGTAATTTTTTTCTGCATCCGCAGATATTTATAGCTCTCTAAATACTTCACTGTACATATATATTTATAGCAATAACAATTTTTCTTAAATTAGTTTATTTTAGCTTCTTGACCTTTGTTCTTAGGTAAAAGATAGCCAGAGAGAGAGAGAGAGAGGGTACCGAATGAAATTGTTGTATACTTACGTATCACAAGTGTGTATTCAAAATATCGTTAAGAGGAAAGGCAAAATATCGTTCGCAGTCTCTCGCGTGCTTGCAGTAGTTTATGTGCACGCGGGTAATCTTAATGTCAATGTTAACGTTGACGCTGCCTCCCAACCACACACTGCACAAGTAGTTCTCTCGTCACGGCATCGCCACTAATTACACGTGGCACCACACAGTGGAGTTAAGGAAACGTGGGCAGACCATTGCCCAAGGGATTTTCAACTTGTAATTAATTTAAAAAAATTTAAAATGAATCCTGGTTCACCCGGACGTCTTAACGCTTCTGTGAATATTGTTGTCGTTGTCTATACGAGTGTTTTGTTGTGTTTGCCAGTCTACCCAGGTCAGAATGGTGATCGGTTGCGCAGGGATGGCTGTACAGAAAAAGTCATCGACTAAACTGTGGGGTGGGCAGGGGTGTGGCGACACCTCCAATTGCTGCCGGTGATTTCAATATTTCATATAGCAAAAGGGAAGAATTTTAAAACTAAGTGCAGTACAAATTCTTCTTAACAAATAATATCTAAGAAACATTGAAAATTGTTATGTTTCTCTTAGTATAAATAAAAGATACCTATTTCAAAATTACATATTTAAATATTTATATTAAAAAGAAAGAAGCCTTTATTCATATATGCCAATTTCAAAATATTTACGAANGAAGCCTTTATTCATATATGCCAATTTCAAAATATTTACGAATTTTTTTAAGATTTGAAGTCACGGACAAGTCCCTTCACTCACCTGAATCATCCTCATCGACTTTTATTTGATAACATATAATTTATATGTACTTTAAACCACTCTTTACACTACACTACCTAACTGTTTCCTACACTTATATAAGCTACTTCGCATGTTCATAGTTAAGCATGCGCAAACAGAATGTCATGATACAATATTTATTAGCTCAAGTTTATCCGTGAAGGGTTGTAGTGTAGTTGATTTACACTCTCACACACACACGCCCAAGCAGCCACA